>JAJIBD010008328.1:0-51312 GCA_021461705.1 Cryptotis parvus
CCAAAATGGCAGCTTGGAGGAAGGAACGGCTGCCTGTTCTGGAACCTCTCAGCGCAGTGTTTTAAAATGTCTCTCTCATTAATCCTATTTAAAGCCTGACTGCTGAGAGGGGAGGCGGAAGTCCTGTTTCAACTTGCAGCACGGCGAGGTTCCCGCGCTTTGCCTCAGGGGGGAGCCCAATGCTGGCATGGGGGAAGGGGCTGGGGGGCGGCTCTGAGGCCTTTGCCAGCCTCTAGGATGAGCTTACGGGCTCCCTCTTAGACTGCGCTTTGCTGGGCTGCCCTGGGCCTGCTCGCCGTTGAGACGCAGGCTGCTTGGCGAAGCCAGGAGGTGTGGAGCAGCAGGAAGGCGGCGGGCAGGCAGGGGGCTGTGGGCAGGCGGCAGGAGGGCACTCTCTGGTAATGAAAGGTGCTGCAGGAGGGTGAATAACTCCCCCATTAAGGTGAAGGTGGGGAGGAGGGCAAAAAGAGAGGGATCTTGTGCAGAAATGTGTTCTGGGGCAGTAAATCCATTTTCCTCCTGGGGATGGTGGAGGTCTTTAGCTGATTTTAAAAGCCCAGACCAAAAATTCCTGCTTTTCTCTTTGGGGCTATCTCGTAGAAGAGCCAGAACCTGGGAGTAGTCAGTCAGTAGCGCCCCTCAGGGGGCCAGGGGAAGCTGCTGCCCTGGAGCGCATGGGGACTGGGGTTCGATTCTGGGCGTCATGAGGTCCTCCAGACACTTCTGGGCTTGCCCCCACCGACCCCAAAAAATTAGATTAGGTCAGCATTTTGCAGCAGTGAAAACCAGTCTAAAGATCTTACCAGAGAAAGACAACTGTCCTTACCCTAAGCCTGAAGATAAGACTGTCCTCAGTTTTTGCCCTTCCCAAAGGAAGTCTAACCCTTGCTTTGTAAGATTGCGAGATACTGGGCATGCGTCTAGGGGGACTAGCCCAGCGAATTTCATTGTTCAGAGTGGGCCGCCGGTTTGCAGCCCATCCTTTCTTTTGTTCCTTCCTATGGCTGGGCTGGGCTGCTTTCAGGACAGAAGTCCTGATCTGCTGATTTCCGATCTGCTGATCTCTTCTGATCCGCTGATCTCCCTCTGATCTGCTTTGATCTCCTCTGATCGCTTTGTCCGTTGATCTGCCGATCTCCCATCTGCTGTGCGGTTGATCTGCCGATTCTGATCTGCTGTGCGTTGATCTGCTGATCTCTGATCTGCTGTCTGGATGATCTGCTGATCTCTGATCTGCTGTCCGTTGATCTGCTGTCAGGTTGATCTGCTGTCAGGTTGAGCTGCTGTCCGGTTGATCTGCTGATCTCTGATCTACTGATTCGGTGATCTGCTGATCTCTGATCTATTGATCTGGTTGATCTGCTGATCCGATCTGCTATTGCCGTTGGTCTGCTGTCCAGTTGATCTGCTGTCCGTTGATCTGCTGTCGGTTGGTCTGCTGATCTCTGATCTGCTGTCTGGTTGATCTGTTGATCTCTGATCTACTGTCCAGTTGATCTGCTGTCCGGTTGATCTTTGCGATCTCTGATCTACTGATCTGGTTGATCTGTTGATCTCTGATCTACTGTCCAGTTGCCAATAAAGCCCTATCTTACTGGCTCGCGCGGTCCTAAAGACACTGTGAACTGAACCATTGGTGATTCTGGTGGGAAAATATCAGGCAATGTTTATCTCTGTGATATTATTTTTTGGGAGATATAAAAGAAATTCCTTTCCCTAAATATATCCCTGTAAATGAGAGTCAATACTCAAGATTCATCTATAACACACAATCTTGGGGTGTTGTTCAAAGACCAGAGTTCACAGGAGTTCTGACCTTTACTAGTTATATGACTTGGATGTCTTTTATTTTTTGTTTATTTATTTAACAAGTGGTAGGACCTAAAAAGTCTTAACCTCTATTCATTTTATGGAGGCGAAGTCAGCACAGTAAAGTAGGAAAAAGAAATAAGATAAAAGCAGCTAATACAAGAGGCTAAAACATTCACAGATGACATCTCATTCCTGTAGAAAGTCCTACATTTGCAAAATAGCTGCTAGAATATGAGTAATTGATGTTATAGACTACAAAATACATATACAGAAAACAATTGAGGTTTTGTTTGTTTTTCCATACCCAGGGATTCTCAGGTGAGTTGCTCCTGCACTCGGGAATTCTTGGCAGTGCTTGCTTGTGCTCAGGGGGAAAACCAGAGGGGGAAAACCAGAAATCTATCCCAGGTTGGCCACGTGTAAGACAAATGCACTACCCATTCTATCTATCTCTCTGGCCCAAGATTTTTTAACTTTTTTTAATTCTTTTTTTTTTTGTCACACACCTGGCAATGCTCAGGAGTTTCTCCTGGCTCCGAACTCAGGGAATCACTCCCGGCGGTGCTCGGGGGGACCATATGGGATGCTGGGAATTGAACCCGGCCGGCATGGGCTGACAGCGTGTGAAGGCAAACGCCCTACCTTGGGCTATCGCCCAGCCCCTAATCTTTATTTTTTTAAATACCATGGTTTACAGTTCATAATACAGCTGTTTGAGCATTCATATTCCAACACTAACAAAATGGCAAATAAAATTATCAAGAAAATACTTCAGTAAAAGAAAAACTTTGAAAATTGTTATATCTCACAATGGTGTTACTAAAGTCATTGAGGGTTTACTGGACTTTGTTGCTAGTTGAGCCTTCTGTGTTATTGCTTTTATTTGCTGAACTTATTGGGCTTTCATGCTCCTTTCTAATCTAATTTGTTGTGCTACTACTGGGCTGTCCGATTTGTGGAATTTGGAGGTGCCGCAATGCCAGCACTCTGAAGATTTTTTTTTTAATCTTTTGTTTGCTTGTTCGGCCATAGCCAGTGATGCTCAGGAGTTACTCCTGGTCTCTGCATGCTTAAATCACTCCTGACAGAGCGTGGGGATTACATGGGATGCTGAGAATTGAAACTAGATCAAGTGCATGCAGGGTAAGCCTCTTCTCACTGTACTCTCTGGCTGCTATTTCAGATGTCATTTAACTTTAGCTAATTTGTTTCTAGGAAGCAACTTCTCTCCCCATGGGTCATTCATACTTTACTGAGTGTCCACCAAGACTAAATATAGTAACAATGTGACAATAAGCTACACATGGCATATATACCCTTTACCTCTCATTTTAAGCTATTGGCTTATTATGTATGTTCCCCAATATTCTAATAAGCTTTTTTTTTGGGTGGGTTGGGACACACACCTGGCAGTGCTCTGGATTTACTCCTGGCTTTGTGCTCAAGAATCCTCACCACTCCTGGGATCAAAGTCATGTCAGGTAGTTGTAAGGTAAGTTCAAATGCTTCACCTTCTGTAACCCTATTCTGATAAGCTTTAAGGGATAAACTGGATCACACTCAGACCTGTTTGTTACCTTCCTTACAATATGCAGTTTCACTTTTTTTCCCTTGTATCACTTGTCTTCCCATTGTTCATCGATTTGCTCGAGCAGGCACCAGTAACATCTCCATACATCCTGTCACATGTTAGTGTAGCTCAAGGGCGCCTGCTTGATCCAGGAACATAAAGAGCCTCAAACCATTCCATCAGGTCATGGGAATGAGGTTCTTTTTTTTTTTCTTTTTTAGGTCACACCCAGCAATGCTCATGAATTACTCCTGGCGGTGATCAAACCTGGGCCGGCACAGGCAGGCCGCATGCAAGGCAAACGCCCCACCCGCTGGGCTATGGCTCCAGCCCCTGAGGTCTATTTTTCACAAGAGATATTTTCCTTACATGTGACCAACCTCCCTCTTTGATCCCTGGTGCCTCGCATGGTTCCCGGACCCTCCGAGGTCCCTCCTGAACACAGAGTCAGGAATACCTTCTCCCTGAGCACTGTTGGATGTGGCCCCACCTCCTTGTCAAGTATTCAAAATTCATTGATGGATTCTATTAAACGCATATTGCTTTTCAACCATCAAAAAGTGAGAACTTGTGATTTAAATTGTCTATGATGTGATTTTGTGATGTGATTTTTGTCATTTATTCAATCAGTCTTTCCTTTGCTGGGGGTTTTCTGGAGAGAAGGAGGCTGCTCTCACTGGCACTCAGTCTTGCCTTGCAGACCAGATGGTTTAGTGATTAGCTTGGCACTGTGATGCTGTGTAGGCCCAGTGGTTCCCGGGCTGCCAGGCCACAGTGGACAGTGCTGGGAGGCCCATGAACTGCTAGGGATCAAACCCAAGATACTTTGCATCCCAGGCACATGCTCACTCCAGTCCTTTCAATCTCGCCAACCTAATATTTCTTTTCAAAAGTTTAATTTTATATGAGACTCACAGACATGGGGCAGAGCTGCTACTGGCTCTCCCTGTGCCCAGCCACTCACGAGGCACCCAGGAGAGATGGCTGGTTCTAGCCCTGGCCCGCCACTCCCAGCAGAGCCTTGCAACAAGCCAGACGACCCCCCCACTCCATGAGGACCTCCTATTTTCCACATCCGACTTCCTCTCGTCAGAACTCCACCCAGCAGACCAGCCTATCACAGCACAGCTCGCACAGCTGCTTGAGGCCACGGTTCATCAATAAATGCTGGATTTTGAGAAGACTACAAGAGTATGCTACCCGCAACGCAGAGCCTGGCAAGCTACCTGTGTCATATTTGATATGCCAAATACCAGTAACAATTTTAGACCTCATTCCCATGACCTAATGGAATGGTTTGAGGCTCTTTATGTTCCTGAAGCAAGCAGGTGCTCTTGGGCTCTACTAGCATGAGACAGGACATATGGAGATGCCACTGGTGCCCGCTCAAGCCAATCGATGATGAACGGAAAGACAGTGACAGTGAATTTTATTTTATTTTATTTTATTTTTTTGCCTTTTTTGGGTCACACCCGGCAATTACTCCTGGCTCTGCATTCAGGAATTACTCCTGGCGGTGCTCAGGGGACCATATGGGATGCCGGGATCGAACCCGGCCGGCATGAGCCGGCCGCGTGAAAGGGCAAAAAGCCCCTACCCGCTGGGCTATCGCCTCCGGCCCTGACAGTGAATTTTATATGGACCTAGAAATGCTTCACCATATTATGAGATTCCAGGGTTTTAGCTTTATAGTTACATGTTTATTTGTCACTATTACCACCTCCAAGCCTTGAGTAAATATCTTTTTTGGGGTGGGGGTCACACCCGCAATGCTCAGGGGTTATTCATGGCTCTGCAGGAATTAGTCCTGGTAGTGCCTCAGGGACCATATGGGATGCCGGGATCCAACCTTGGGTCGATTGTGTGCAAGGCAAACCGGCTGTGCTTTCACTTCGGCCCTTGAGTAAATATCTTAAGAGAAACAATAATGCTTAACACAGGGGCTGGAGTGACAGCACAGCGGGTAGATCATTTGCCTTGAACGCTGCCAACTCAGTTTCTCTGGCATCCCATATGTTCAAGCACTGCCAGGAGTAATTCCTGCATGCAGAGCCAGGAGTAACTCCTGAGCATCGCTAGGTGTGATGCAAAAAGCAAAATATATATGCATACCTGAAACCATACTGGTGAGGTGATGCTGCCATTAGCCATTATTTTTTCTTGTGTTCCCATATGCTGACTCCTTGGATCTATTTAAACTGCAGTCTCCATAAGTGTTCACATTAATTTAAGCACTTATTCAAGGCAGAGCACCTTCCCTTTTCCCTCTCTCCAACACACTGATATTTTGTAAACTAGGGCACTAAATTTGCTTTTTTACCAGATGCACTAAATTGCTGCTTTCTCATAGAAGTTTCCTCAAATCTATTTGACCATCGAGTCAGATTTGATTATTTTTAGATTGAAATGAAGAAATTTGTAATTTCCTCTTGTTGCATTTAATCTTTCGGGGTTTACGTGTTGGGGGAAGGCTGGAATACGTGGCAATTCTCGCACACTCTTGGCACTGTCCAGAATTGCATGATGCCAGGGCTGAAACCCAGGACTCTCACATACACTGCATGTGCTTCAGTCTTTCAAACCATCTCCCAAGCCCCTCAGCTCTTGTTCTGGTCAAAGATTCTAGAGAGCTACTACAGAATAAATTATGTGGTAATCTGTCAATAATGACATATAGTAGTTACTTCCTCAGTCACTAAGAACGTGTTTAAAGTCTGCTAGAGGGTCCTGAAACCACAGATATACTCCTGGATATATGCTGTGCTTTTTTTTCTATACTAGGGACCTTTCTATACTATGGCAATGTTACTGGTGCCCACTGAGGAAATCGATGAATAACGGGATGTCAAGTGATCAAGTGAGAGACCTTTCAGTTGAGATACAGGGAGATGTAGACGGTACCTTCCTTCCCGGAATTCCAAGTGTATGGTTCCTGATTACTTCTTTGCTTATCTAGGGATTTAATTTTCCTAAATATGTGCTTTGATTTTTCTGGGTTTTATGCATCTGTATCAGACTCAGAGCTGTTTGTTACCTCCCTTACAAAATGCAGTTTCGCTTTTCCTTTTCATGTGTTTGCTAAAAGCAAGAACCTTGATACCTACCATGTCACTTTAACCTACTACTTGTCACTTTAACGAGATATTTATTTCTTTTCTTCTGAATTATGTCTGTTTTAATAAGAATGCCTTATGCATCAACTAAGATATTGTCCATACTTGCAATGGAATTGGCAGTCATTCAGCATTTCTTCTATATTGAGGTTTTAAAGCACATATAGAAAGCAAACTCAGAAGCTGATCCTGGCTTAGAGACAAGCATCTGTGCTCCTGATGGTAAGTTGCTCCAACACTTTTCTTTGGGACGGCTTTACAAAAGTTTTGCACAACTTGAAGGCTGTCATTTGCAACGGTCCCTGAGACTGGTGATACAGTTCAGTGGTAAAGCATATGCCTTGCAAGTCTGAGGTCATTAACTCAAACCTTGACACTGAAAAAAAAATTTATATCGGGGTCAGCTAAACACCCAGTGATGCTCAAGGCTTCCTCCTAGTTCTGTGCTCAGGAATCACTCCTAGAGGTGTTTGCAGGACCAAAGACAGCTCTGGTCCTCAGGGTGAGGTCAGCAGTGTACAAGGCAAGTGCCATAACACCAGCACTAGGCTCTTCAACCCTAATCTATTTTAAAATAATTTTTTATTTAATTAAAGAACCATTATATATATATATATATGGTTCTTTTAATTGTATATATATATATATTTAATTGTATATAAATATATATATATATATATTTACTTTTGGGTCACACCTGACGACTCTCAGTGGTTACTTCTGGCTCTTCACTCAGGAATTACTCCTGGTGGAGCCCAGGGGACCATATGGGAAGCTGGGGATCGAATTCTGGTCAGCCGTGTGCAAGGCAAACACCCAACCCGCTGTGCTGTTGCTCTGGCCCCAAAGAACCATGATTTATAAAGTTATTGATAGTTGAGTTTTCAGCATATAGCATTTCAACCCAATCCCAGCACCAGTGACAATTTCCTTCCACTGTATTCTCATATTAGTCCCAATCTTTTTCACTGGTAGTTTTAGTGCATATTCAAATTTGACCATCACTGATTTTAGCCTGAGAATCAGAATCATTTATATTTTTACAAATATTTCTAACCAAGGTAAATGTAAAAAAAAAGTACATTCTTGATTTTTTAAAACTCTGTGTATTACATCTATTTCTTATGTTATATGTTCTATGTATAACATCTATTTCTTATGTTATATGTTCTATGTATATCTATTTTTTATGCTATATGTTATATGTATATGCTATATACATATATATATCAACATGTCTTATATGTGATGGAACTATTATATCTATTTCTTATGTTATATGTTATATGCATATCAATATGTTTTATATGTGATGGAACTATTTTTATCATGTATAAACATAGATTAATTGTAAGTATATGTTCTTTGCAATATTTACAAAAACATTTTGTGTATTACATAATTACATGCACACATTGAAACTAGTTTTGGGAACTGCCATATAGTTAAAGATGTTTCTGGCCTGAAAGAGCACTCAAAGGCTGGGGGCATACTTAGACCTGAGTCCTAAGGTGCAGGATGTAGTCCACAAATAAACTCAGATGGGTTTCTTTTTTTATTTTATTTTATTTTGGCTTTTGGCCACACCTGGTTGTGCTCAGGGCTTTCTTCTGGCTCTGTGCTCAGGGATTACTCAAACTTGGGTTGAACATGCAAGGCAAGCTGACTGCCTGCTGCAAGAGAGAATATGGGGGACCAGAGCGATAGCACAGCAGGGAGGGTGTTTGCCTTTGCACACAGCTGACCCAGGTTGGATCCCCGGCATCCCATCTGGTCCCCGAGCACTGTCAGGGAGTAATTCCTGAGCAAAGAGCCAGGAGTAACCCCTGAGCATCACCTGGTGTGACCCAAAAAGAAAAAAAGAGAGAGAGAGAACATGGGCTCCTCTGGGGTGGGAAAGCCCAGAACAGACTTTGGGAGACGATAATATATAATATCCCACTATTGTCTTAGCCAAGAGTTCTCTGCATACATGTAGGTTAATTTGGGTATTGTCACAAGGAAAGTCTTGGAATCTTGATGATACTTTAATGCTCTTACTGGGACTTTCAGATTATCCAGTAGTTTCTTTTTTTCTGGGGTTTGGGCCCTTTTCTGGGTGGAGCCTTATTTAGGTTTTTATCTCAGAGATTGATTCTCACACCTTTTGAGCTAGCTGGGCAATTTCTTTTTTTTTTTTTAATCCACAATTTTTTTAAATATTTTATTACACCGCCATGTGATATACAATTACAAAGATGTTCATGTTTGGGTTTCCATCATACAGTGTTTCAGCACCCATCCCTCCACCAGTGCCCACTTCCCACCACCAATGTCCCCACTTCCTCCCCCTCCCTAGCCTGCCTCTATGGCAAGTTCTTTATCTCTTCTCTCTCTCTCTTTCTCACTTCTCTTACACATTGTGGATTGCAATACATACATTTAGAGATCATCATGTATATCTTTTTTTCCTATATTCAATGCTCAGTTCTAGGCTGGTATTATCACTTTTGACAAATATTAGCACACTGTTCCCTTCTCTGTCTTACCTAACCACTGATTCCCACATGTTTGTGGTAGATTCCACCTTTTTTTTTTTTTAAATTGAAAGATGCTCATGTAGAGCTTTTGGTTCTACAGTGTTCCAACACGCACCCTCCGCCCAAACCCATCTCCCATCACCAATGTCCCCACCTCCCTCCCCCTCCCGCACCTCAACCACTTGGCGGGTTCTGTATATCATTTCTTTCCTCTTTTATATCTCCTTCCCAACAAACTTTCCTGCTCTTCGTGGAATGCAGTGCATTAAAAGACATTACTGTTTCACTATTTTAGTGAACAGAGCGGCTGCTGCGGCCGCGACCTGGGCCTCGAACTGGCTTTGCTCTGTTGATCTGGTCGTGAGGCAGTTTTGCAGCGTCCGGACAGCAAAAATGGTGGCTAGTGTGATGGGCGGAGTCTCATCCGGCTGCTTCCGGGACCCCCAGAGGCGACGGGCCCACTCCCAAAACCCATCTGCCCTCCTCGGGGTTCCATGGTCAGGTAGGCCCGGTGCGAGCCGAAGCGCCAGCCCTCCCCAGCCGTCCGGGGAGGCCCTGTATGCTGGCCCGTGGGCAGCTCCAGGCAGGGCGGCCACCAGGCTCGACAAGATGGAGGGGGGAAGGGACGACCACGCCTCCATCTGACGACTTCCCTAGCTGGGCAATTTCAAGTTTTATTATTTCCTAAAAAGCTACAAAAGGACAAAATATTTTTGCTTTTGTTTCTTGCCGTGTCAGGGATAGAACCATGGTCTCATGCTAGCAAGGCAAGTGCTTCTCTGCAGAACAATTAAAAAAAAAGTCTTACCCGCCTAAATTGCTTCTCCCTCCATAGGCGCACCCCAATTCCTGGTGGTACTCAGGGCTTATACCTGACTTTGTTTTTTAGGTATCACTCCTGGGTCATACCTGGGATTGAAACCTGGCATAGCAGCTTGGAAAGCTCACACCTTACTTGTGCTATCTCTCATATTGCTTCTCAGTGTACCAAGAATCCCTGCTGTGGGCAGGCAGAGTAATCAGGAGGAATGTGCTTGCATTGAAGGAAACATTAAGAATGGAGAGAAATAGTTCTCCCTAAAAATCCCAGATGCTTAACCCAGAGGGTTTAGCTGTTAAGCCAAGAGTCAACAAAGAAGCTGGTGTTGTCCTCCTGGCTAGAGGAAGCACTGAATAGGAGAGTTAGTGTTTCTCCTCAGCTCCAATTTTCAGGACCAACTACGATAACCAGGGGTTTTCTCCTGGGGCATCTTACAAGACAATTAAGAGTTTATCCCTGAAGATTTTGAATTGGGTAAGAAGAGTTCTCTAGTTATATAAATCTAGAACTATCTATAGTTGAAAGTTTTCCAATCCTAAATTATGTTTAACCATATTTTCCAATATATGGAGCCAGGCGATACCACAGCAGGTAGGGCTTTTGCCTTGCATGTGGTCGACCCAGGTTCAATCCCTGGCATCCCATATGGTCCCCTGAGCACTGCCAGGAGTAATTCCTGAGTGAAAAGCCAGGAGTAACCACTGAGCATCGCCAAGTGTGACCCAAAGAGAAAAAAAAATTTCCAATATAGTGTATCAGTTCTTTAATTAAAGTAAGTGACCCAATTTTTTCCAATGATACATTACAGACAATTCAATAATAAAATGCTTTCACTTTTATTTTTTAATATTTATTTATTCAGATGAAGGACAACCATTAGATGAAGGACAACCATGTGAGCAAGGTGGCTTCTGAAAGGATTCAGCACAATCGACCATATCCACACAGTAACCAAGCTCATTAAGGTTTGTAGGGAGTACAAGATGACGCTCTGTCTAATGTTCATTGATTTAAAGAAAGACTCTGATTCTGTGGAGACCAATGCCGTCATCGAAGCCCTAGCCAAAAAGGGCGTTCAAACCCAATACATCAAGATCCTTCCTGAGCTGTATTACAGATTCATCACCAGGATCTCACCATTAAACAAGGAAGTGATCATTGATGTCAGAAGAGGAGTTATACAGGGTGATACCATTTCACTGAAACTCTTCAGCGCCACCCTCAAGAACATCATGTGCCAATTAGAATGGGAAGGGAACGGGAGTGAAGATAGATGGTCGGCAACTGCATCACCTCCGCTTCGCTGATGACATCGTTCTAATAACACCAAACATCAGTCAAGCGTCACAAATGCTGGCTGACTTCGACTGTGTATGTGAAAAGGTAGGTCTACAGCTGAATCTCAACAAAACAATGTTCATGTAAAACGAACTAGTTCCAGATGCTCCATTCACTCTTAATGGAACTAACATCTCTGAATGGAGCAGTTATGTGTACCTAGGTAGAGAACTCAACATGATGAATGACCTAGCACCTGAGCTGCACAGGAGAAAGAGAGTGGTGTGGAATGCCTTCAGGAGCATCAAAGAAATAGCTTAAAGGACAAAGAACCTCTGGCTCCAGTCACATCTCTTTGACTCCACTGTTCTCCCTGCATTAACATACGCTTCAGAGATCTGTACCCTACGACAGCAGGATGAGAATGCTATTTGGGTCTCCCAAAGAGGAATTGAAAGAGCTATGCTTGGAATATCACGCCTCACTCAAGTGAGAGAAGGAATCCAGTGTTCTGACCTCTGCCAGTGATCGAGAGTCAGGGACGCTGTCTTGTTTGCCAAGGTGTCAAAATCAGATGGGCTGGACATGTAATGGGACTTGGAGACAACCTCTGGACTAGAGCCATTACCGACTGGTTCCCACGGGATGTCAAAAGATCACGTGGGCCGCCCACCTACAAAATGGTCAGATGTCAAGATCCAGAATGAACAGTTTGAGGCTCTTCATATTCCTGAAGCAAGCAGACATTGGGCTACACTGGCATGTGACAGGGACAAATGGAAACGTTACTGGCAACTGCTCGAGCAAATCGACAAATAATAGGATGTCAAGTGATCAAGCGAAGTGATTTATTTATTTGTTGTGTTAACTCTCAAGTTGAAAAAAGAAAGTGACATTCATTGCAAAATTCCCAGGAAGAATTTAAAACTCAAAATTTTAAATTGGGGTTTAAAAATTTCCATATGCATTTTCCATAATTTGATGTGTTGCTTCTGTGACTTAAAGCTCAAGAAAGTAAAGATTTAATTTCATCTTCAATTTCTTACTCTGTTTAGACTCTGCCAGAGAATTCCTGATGGTTGGCTGAACTGGGATTCCTTTAGCAGCTGTACTAGCTCTGGTGCAATTCCTTCAGGACTTTGGGAGCTTTAGTATTCCAGTGCCAAGTCTAAAACATCTCATCTTTTTGCCACTGTGAGATGGTACTAAAAAACTGTTCATGATTAGGTTTCAGTCATACAGTGTTCCAGCACCCATCCCTCCACCAGTGTACATTTCCCACCACCAATGTCCCCTGATTCCCTTACTCCTCTGCCAGCCTACCTCTATGGCAGGCACTGTGCCCCTCTTCTCTCTCTGTCTCTGTGTATGTATCTCTCTCCGTCTCCCTTCACTTAAACACTGTGACTTGCAATACATACATTTAGGGGTTATCTGTATATCCCTTTTCCTACATTCAATGCTCGGTTCTAGGCTGGTATTACTATTTCCAACAATTGTTAACACACAGTCTTACCTAACCTCTGACTTCTCACACTTGTGGTAGATTCCACCCACTGACAAGACCTCCTGATCCATGTTTTGCCTAGCCTTGATATTAGTATCATGCTATTTTTTTATATCCCACAGATGAATGCAGTCATTCTGTATCTGCCCTTTTCCTTCTGGCTACTTTCACTACAGCACGATAATCTCCATGTCCATCTATTTTGCAAATTTCATGACTTCCTTTTTCCTGACAGCTGCATAGTATTCCATTGTGTAGATGTACCACAGTTTATTTATCCAGTCTTCTGTTCTTGGGCACTCACGTTGTTTCCAGATTGTGGCTATTGTAAAACACCTTATCTTTAAAGAGCTTGGTCAGGTGGCTAGGGAGATCACTTAACAGGATGAGTTCATGCTTTGAATGTGGGAGGTCTGGTTTTGGGTTTGATCAAGCATTGCACCTTAAGCATCTGTGGGAGAACCTCCCAAGCACCTCCAGATATGACTGAATCACAGACCTTTATCAGTTACTGGATATACAGGTTATCTCAGTTCAAACTTCACATATTTGCATAGCACTATCAAAGAGTCTCTCTGACTATGCTCTAGTTAGTTTCCTCTCTCTTTCTTAAGAACTTGGTCTTGGTCATGTTCTCAAGAATCCAACTTTATTTATTTATTTATTTATTTATTTTTTTTTTTTATTTCTTTTGGGTCATGCCCAACAGTAACAGTACTCAGGGGTTACTCCAGGGATCAAACCAGAGTTGGTGGCTTGTAAGGCAAGTGTCTTAAGCCCTATACTATCTCTCTGGCTCTGATCAATTTTTTTGGGCGGTCACACCTGTCAATGCTCCAGGGTTACTCCTGGCTCTACACTCAAGGAATTCTTCTTTTGTTTTTCTTTTTTTGGGTCATACCTGGCAATGCTCAGGGGTTACTCCTGGCTTTTCACTCAGGAATTACTCCTGGAGGTACTCAGGGGACCATAATGGGATGACAGATATCAAATCCAGGTCAGTGTGCAAGGTAAATGCCCTATCCATTGTACTCTGGTCGCCAGGACTTGAATCACTCTTGACGTTAAATCAGATACTTCATTCTCCATTACCCCTTAGGGGGTATCAGATCACCCTGACCATATTTCAGAAAAAAAGCTTTTTAAAAAATTCATTCATTCATTCATTCATTCATCCATCCATCCATTTATTTATTTATTCATTTGTTTATTTATGTGTTTATGCATTCATTTATTTGTTCATCTATCCATCCATCCATCCATCCATCCATCCATCCATCCATCCATCCATCCATCCATCCATCCATCCATCCATCCATCCATCCATCCATCCATCCATCCATCCATCCATCCATCCATCCATCTATCTATTTTGCTTTTTTGGGTGACACCTGGCAATCTTCAGGGCTTATTCCTGGCTCTGCACTCAGGAATTACTCCTGGTGGTGCTCAGGGGACAATATGGGATGTCGGGGATCGAACCTGGGTTCGCTGCATGCAAGGCAAACGCCCTACCCGCTGGACTATCGCTCCGGCCCCCAAATCTTTATTTTTAATGATTTATTTTAAACACCGTGACTTACAAAGTACAAACTTTCCACAATACAATGAAATGTGCAGTACAGATGGTGGAGCAGTGAGTTGTGCTGCAAGGATTTACAGTGAAGATGACGCAGGAAATAAAGACAGGGCAGACAGCATATATTGTCTGCTCTGGGTGAGCACTGAGAAGATGTGATGGGTGCAAGAAAGAAGAAGTGATTGTTGCCTTGCACCCAGAGGTCTCTGCTTCTGCTGAGATAGCCAGCAGAGAGATGTCTATTGGATAATAAAGCTGTGAAATAAAGAACTGTTAGGGACAGAGAGATTGTGCAGACAGAGTTTAAGGCAATTGGATTTGTACAGGCCACCCTGGTTCTAATCCTGATGCTGTGTACATTCCTTAGGTACCAGCAGGAATGACCCCTGGGCACTGCTGGGTAGCCCAAAAGGCAAGAAGAAAAAGAGCTGTTGAATAAAAGCACTGTAACACTGAAGGCATCCCATAGTTTGTGTAATCCCACACTCCGTCTACAAGAACCAGGGAATTAAAGGGTTCAGCTGAGCCATGGGATACTTCATGCTTTGCATTTGCCAAGATTGGGCTGGGAACACTGTGCTCACTACGTGCCCTCTCTGCCAAGGGCATTGCCACACTATTGCCTCCTTGAAGTGCTTCGTGCTTTCATGAACTTTTCCCTCTACCTTGAAAGGGAACATGGTGTTCCAATGAGGCTGAGGCCCTCTTTCCTGTGAACAGATGTTGCCCATGAAAAGTGCTGGGAGCCACAGAGCAGGAGGAGGTACACAGAGAAAGTTCTGCCCTCCGCCTGCTTGGCTCACTGCAACCTTGCTGGCGAAGTGCCTGAAAAGATCGGAACCAGCGAGTCCTGACAGTTCCATGAAGGCAGCTCTAGGCTGTACCTGACGCTCAAGCTCTCAGCCTGTACCTGATGCTCAAGCTGTCAGCCTGTACCTGATGCTCAAGCTGTCAGCCTGTACCTGACGCTCAAACACTCAGCCTGTACCTGATGCTCAAACTGTCAGCCTGTACCTGATGCTCAAGCTGTCAGCCTGTACCTGAAGCTCAAACTGTCAGCCTGTACCTGACGCTCAAACTGTCAGCCTGTACCTGATGCTCAAGCTCTCAGTCTGTACCTGAAGCTCAAACTGTCAGCCTGTACCTGATGCTCAAGCTGTCAGCCTGTACCTGAAGCTCAAACTGTCAACCCTGTACCTGACGCTCAAGCTGTCAGCCTGTACCTGCGCTCAAGCTGTCAGCCTGTACCTGGCGCTCAAGCTGGCAGCCTGTACCTGACGCTCAAGCTGTCAGCCTGTACCTGATGCTCAAACTGTCAGCCTGTACCTGATCCTCAAGCTGTCAGCCTGTACCTGATCCTCAAACTGTCAGCCTGTACCTGATGCTCAAGCTGTCAGCCTGTACCTGATGCTCAAGCTGTCAGCCTGTACCTGAAGCTCAAGATGTCAGCCTGTACCTGATGCTCCAGGGTGTCAGCTTGTACCTGATGCTCATTTCAATGTCTTGGTATAGGAGCTAGATCCTGTCATCCAGGTTTTCAGGGAGTTTGAGTTTCTCAGTCTGGAGGTTATGTTCTTTACAGGAAAAGAAAAAGTACTAAAATTTCACTTAGGTTGCTTTATGGGGTAAGGGGGCACATCCAGAGATATTTGAGGGTTCACTTCTAGCTTGGTTCTCTGGGACCATGCTATGCCAGGGATCAAACACAAGGATCCAACATGCAAAGCCTATCTTCAATCACGTGAACTGATTCCTCACCTGCTCCACCCAGATTCTTTGCTAGGTTTGTTTCTTTAACCTTGCAGACAAGAATTTTAAAAGAAAACAATGAAGCAAAAATCATTTTATTTAAGAAATTGAGAGAGAAGAGAAGAAGAAATATTTAAGAGTATGAGGGTTTCTCCAGAGAGAAAAGAACATCAATGAGGGGCCGGAGTGATAGTTCAGCGGGTAGGGTGTTTGCCTTGCATGCGGCTGACCCGGGTTTGATCTCTGGCATCCCATATGCTCCCCTGAGCACTACCAGGAGTAATTCCTGAGTGCAGAGCCAGGAGTAATCCCTGATCATTGCTAGGTGTGACCCAAAAAGCAAAAAAAAAAAAAAAATCAATGATTTTGAGAAGTGATTATGTGTTGGTCCACTCTGCATTGCCTTAGCTTGAAAGCTTTCTGTGCTGATGAGAGCTGTTTTCCGGTTATTGTCCAGTGGAAGAATTGATGGTCTTATTCAATCTTATCAAGCAAACCTTTGTTCCAGTTGAAAAGTCCCAGAATGAGGCTTATACACTGGTGTCCTTAGTTTGGAGCTGGGGGCAGGTGGGTAAGACTTCAAAACACCTTGACTTCAAAAAGAAAAGGAAAAAGGAAAAATAGGCTCCTGAGATTCTTTGCTACTGAACTACTTACTTCAGGTCTGATATTTGTTTCCATTGTAAATCTAACCCTCCGACCCCATCTCAGATTGATTCTGACCAGGAACTACCATGTGTTTCTAAACATTTTGCTCCTAGTTTAGAAAACAACATCCCTTTATTTGACTTGTCTGCTTTGGTCATTTTCTTGGGCATATTCCTCAGTGAGCAATAACTGACAACCACCTTCAATACTGTCTGGCCTTGAAATGCTCCACTAAAGTTTCATTTTTCTTCTTTTTATGTTTTGAGCTCTACAATGATTCTAAGGAGTGCAACATCAGACATCTCCTTTCCAGAGATACTCTGGACAATAAATGTTGACTGGGACTTGGGGCACATGGGATTTTGATGGTCTATGTTTCTCCCTAGCAATGCAAAGTTAGACCCTTGTCAATGTACATAGTGAACTGGACTCCTGGACTGCCCCTGGAGTGGTTTATTTACTTTTTTTTTTTTTGGTGTGATGTTTGGAATCAGCTCTAGGGATTCACTCATGCGAGGCAAGTGCTCTACTGCTGATTGTGGCTGAGCTGTACTTGCTGCCCTGCTCTGCCAGAGGATGGTGTTATTTTGCACACTGATGACATCTCTAATCCCCTTTCAGCCCAGTGCCCTATGCAAGTACCACCTGCTTCTGGTGACTTGCACAGAGACTCCCTCTTGCAGAGGCAAGGAAGCTACCCTTAGTTTTCTAGGCTGGTGTGTGCACTCCTCAGCTATCGGCACAGCATTGTTACTTAGGGCAGACAAGGTCTGATAAACGTTTCTTTGAAGCTGCCCATAACTCAGTCTTTTTTTTTTTTGCTTTTTTTTTTTTTTGGGGGTGGTCACACTCAACAATGCTCAGGGGTTTCTCCTGGCTCTGCACTCAGGAATCACTCCTGGCGGTGCTTGGGGACCATATGGGATGCCGGGGATTGAACCCTGGCTGGCATGGGCAGACCGCATGCAAGGCAAAAGCCCTACCTGCTGGGCTATCGCTCTGGCCCCCATAACTCAGTCTTGACTCAGTCTTGACTCAGTGACTACAGTAACTGTCCTATATGCTAAGTCATCATAATTAATGCTTACAGTATAATGATTAAAACACAAAATACCTGCACATTGCTGAAATAACCCAAGCTGTCACTATAAACCTTTACACAATTTATAAGATTTCAGGGTGACCATGGACCCTGGGTCTATCAAAAACTTTCCAGGTTTTATTTGTCTGAAAAAGATGTTTTCTGGTTATGTACTCAAAGATGGAGTCTCAGAGTGGGCTCAGTGAAAATTGTTCCTCTTTGCCACCTCAGTTCTGATGCAGAGAAGGCGAAGCCATGAGACATGGCTTAGATTTGCAGGCAAGCACATTCCCTGAGTTCACATGCACCCACTCAGTCAGAGAACACTAGTCTGAGTCAAGACTCCCTAGACACAGAGCCAACATGAGCAAGGGAGAAAGCTTCCATTTCCTATAGGCCGTTCACTCCAAGAAGAAAGGGAAAGAAGCGACTGAACTGAGTCATTTATCCCTTTAAATTCACCAATTTAGGACCAAGAAGATGTTTCAAAAGGCTGGAGCACATGATTTGCTTGTGGAAGATCCAGGATTAACCTTTGGCACCACCTGGACCCCTGAATATGACAAGATCACACCCTCCTGGCACTGAGATGGAAGTGGACTCCTGAGCACCACCGGGTATGTTCTTCAACATCCCCAAACTCCCAAGGACCAAAAGCGCCCAAATAAACAAAGCTGGAAATGCCTTGAAAGTAGAGACTGTGCGCCATACTTCTCTGTGCATTGAGATACGTAAAGGTGAATAAAGGAGCGGGGTGTTGCTGAATTTACACTTGGTTGAACTACTACCTAACAAGACCTGATGGTATTGAAAATTAAAAGTTCCATATCTCATTCCAATTAGGCTGGGGATGTGGCCAGTTGTAGAGCTTATGTGAGTCCCTGGGTTCCAATCTTCAGTACCACAGCAAATAACTAAGTAAAAGGTTGCCTGCCCCTTTGGGAAGAAGGCTGGTGTTTTCCTAAGCAGTGCACAGGTGGCCCAGAACCTCCCCTTTCCTTTCCTCCTCTCTCCTCCTCTCTTCTCCTCCTCTCTCTCTTCTCTCTCTTCTTTTCCTCTTTCCTCCTCTCTCTCCTTTTCTCTCCTCCTTTCTCCTCCCTCTCCTTCTCTCTGTCTCTCCTCTTCTCCTCCTCTCCTTTTTCTCTCCTCCTTCCTCCTCCTCTCTCCTTCTCTGTTCTCTCTCCTCCTCTCTCCCCTTCTCTCTCCTTTCTCCTCCTCTCTCCTTCTCTGTTTCTCTCTTCTCCCCTCTCCTCTCTCCTGCCCTCTCCCTCCTCCTCTCTCCCTCCCTCCCTCTCTCTCTTCCCCTCCTCCTCTCTCCTCCCCTCTCCTCCCACTCTTTCTCTGTCCTCCTCTCCCCTCCCCTCTCCTCCTCTTCCTCCTCCTCTCTTCTCGTTTCTCTCTTCTCTCCTCTCCTCTCTCCTCTCCTCTCCGCCTCCTCAACTCCCTCTCTCCTCCCTTCCTTTCTCTTCTTCTCTCTCTTCTTCTCTCTCTCCTCTTTTTTCCTACTCTCTTTTCCTCTCTCTTCCCTCTCCTCCCTTCTCTTCTCTCGTTCTTATCTCCTCTTCTTTCCTCCCCTCTCCTCCTCTCTCCTCTCTCTTTCTTTCTCCTCCTCTCTTGTCCCTGCTCCCATCACTGTCCTATACCCAACTGTCTTCTGAAAGTTTGCCGCATCTTTCCCACGGGCCATGTAAGGTTCAGGGAGCACAGAATTTGAACTCAGACCTGTATCATCATCTCTGTACCTCTTCTCCCAATACCAAGGGGTAGTGGGGAGGGCAGTGATGTTGGTGTGAAGATGAAATGAGATCATACAACTAAGGCATTTAACCTAGACCTCGCTGTGCTGCCGGACTGGCAGCTGCTGTTATTGCTGTGGCCGTGGCCTGGCCCAGCAGCACACCCATAGGCTCTTGTCCTTGCCGTGTTCATTGGTGCTGAACTGTCAACATCTTCCTCCTGTTCCTTTAGGAGTCAGCTCCCCTTAGTTCTCTAACAAGGGAAGGTAGCTGACACAGTCTTTAAAACATACAACACTGACTATAGCAGTACGCCCCTCAGTTTGGGTCTTCTGGGTTTGTTCCTGGTGTCAGCGCTCAGCTCCTCTGAACTGGAGGAGTCAGAATGTGACTTAAGTCTCTGTGTTTTGCTTCAGCACCCAAATCTTTCAGTCCCTTTTCTTCTGGGGCTTGGTTTAAATGCATGAGTTCCTGGAGGCTCCTTGGCCATAAGCACTTTTTACCAAATTCCACCAACTGTCCACCCCTCAGCACTCACATCTCTAGATCCTGAGTGTTCTTTCACAAGCTCAGTGGACCCATGCAAGGAAAGGAGGCATAGATAGAACCCTCATGAAGCTCCCCACAGCTCAAAAGTCTGGGGTGTGTGGTGTTGCTTTGTTTCCTTTGCAATGCACAGCATTTGGGCAGTGCTCAGGAAATATTTCTAAACTAAGCTCTCTGAAAGCCCAGCTGAGGATGGAATGGAAGGAAAATGAAATAAACATCTCAGGCCCCCACAGCCCACTGGGGTCAGGATATTCTCAGACTGTTGCAAACCAGGGCCCACCCTTCTTTATCAACAGTTAAAGCTCCGGAAGTAAAAGCATAAACAAAAGAGAGGCACAGAGGAGTGTTAGACAGAGGGACTCGCTCTTGGTGGTGTCTTAGCAAGACCTGCTGCTTTCATCAAGGAAAAATTATTTCTATAGGGATATTTCCCAGGCCAGCCCACTCTGGGAGCTTCTGTGTACATATTCCACCACTTGCAAATGACTGTTTATGATAAGTTGCAATTTAGAGCGAGGTTTAAATGACCCCCTTGGGTTTATTTTCAGTGTCTCTGCACTAGAAAGTCATGGCCAGTCCGCTGTAGGCCGGGCTTAGCTGGAGTTCGGAGACAGGAGCAGGTGTTTGTTAGCAGAACAGCCTAAGATCCTGTAGTCCAAAGTTTCCAATTTCAGGCTTAGAATGATGATCCTTAAGGGCATTTTGGGGAATTTCATCATAAATAATGAAACTTAAACCATTTCCCTCCCCTCTTGGTTTAACGTTGTCCCAAGGTTGAGAGTTGATGTGCTCAATGCGCTTAAGTAAGTTGGGGCCAGAGGTAGGACAGAATCAAGGTTATCTGGCTCTCAGGGACCAGGCACTTGCTCAGTGGATGAAATGTTTGCTTTCGGAGCAGGAGGCTGAGTCTGACCTGACTGCTGCTGTATACACAGAGCACTCTCCTGGCAGCTTGAGGGTGTTGTAAGTGTTCCAGAACCGTTTCCCTTAGTTGAGCCTGGCAGCTCTGCTTCTATGAACCCTGGAACCACAAGTTTAGCCAAACTGCAGCTGGTGTTTGCAAGCTCTGTAAAAATACACACAGAGGGTGGAGTGTACAGCAGGCTGGCTGCTTGCCTTTCGGGCAGCGGAGAGACAGTTCAGCAGGTCGGCTGCTTGCTGTTCATGCAGCTGACCTGAGTTCAATCCCTGGCACCCCATGTGGTTCCCCAAACACTGTGATCCCCAGTGCTAAGTCCGAAGTAATCCCCCAAACGCTGCTGGGTGTGCCCTCTAGATCAAACCAAACAATCCAACAAGACAACCAGAATAGAACTGTAAACTCTGTGAGAGCAGTGTGGCCCTGGTAAGTGCTACAGCCAGAAGTGGCATGAGAACCACAACTGAGAAAGGGACCCTGGTGAGCAGGTGCTGAAGGGTGAAGAGTGTGTGATCCCCAGTGAACACCAGCTGAGCAGTAGTGCCAGGGGCTGCAACAGTACCAACAGAAGGAAGGGCGGGTCGGGTGGTGCTGAAGCAAACAGTTCTCTGGGTTTCAATTTAAGTCTCTTTTTGACTCACCAAATTGCTTCCTCCCTTTGTCTGTGCCATATTTTCCCTCCAAAGCTGCTTACAAAGAACATGGAAGGCTGGGCTGGGGAGGTATTACAGCGGGTAGGGCGCTTGCCTTACAAGATCAGCCCTTGCCATCCCATATGGTCCCCTGAGCAGTGCCTAGAGTAATTCCTGAGTGTAGAGTCAGGAGTTACCTCTGAGTATTGCTGGTGTGGCTCCAAAACCAAAACCCCAAACAAAAGATGACAACAACAAAACAAACAAAAAGAACATGGAAAGCTTTATGGGCTGGCAAGAAGGGGACAGCTCCAACCTGACTCATGGACTGTCTGTCATTCAGCAGTGGTGTTGGACAGGCATGAAAGAATAGAGATCGAATCTCTTCTGAGATAAGCTCTGAAGAACACTGCTTTCAAATTTGGCAGATGCCTCAGAAAAACAGGGTTTTGCTGATCTGGTTATGCCAGTTTCTATAACAAATAACCCAGGCAATAAATGATTCTTTTGGTCATAGCTATAACATTTATAATGAAATGAAATGTATGTTAGGACTTGCCTTTGAGGGAAATACAGTTATATGCTTAGTTACCTCCGTTTGCCCGCTTATTAGAGGGTTGAGCTTGGGTTTTCTAAACAGAACTTTCTTGACTGCAGGAATTATTTCATAAGGTCCTTTGTATTTCTCACAGTATTTAGTAATGTTGGACATTTGGATTTTGTATTGACAAATATAGATTTTAAGACACAACAGATATTAAACTAATAGCAATTCATGAGAGTCCAGATGCGCAAGAGGTACTAGGAACTCAACTTCCCGTATCTCTCACCTCATACATCCTCAACAGCACATCAGCCACACACACACTGACCAGCTTCAGAAAACAGGACGTAGGCTGGAGGATGAAAAAGAAAGCTTTTAGTACTCCATATCGTCTGAGAAAGAGCTTGAAGATACTGTAGACTCATCCAGCTTGAGGTTTCTCCAGCAGTAGGACAGCCAGAGTGGTCTTGGAGCTGGGGTCACAGACAGGCAGCCAGGCCAGAGTCAGAGCACAGAACTGCCCAGAGCTCCAGTGTGTGCGGTGCCATCAGGAACTGACTAAAACTCAGGAGTTGACTAAACCTTGCACAGACTTATCAATTTGTTGTTTGTTTGTTTGGGACACACACCCAGCAGTGTTGAGGGCTTATTCATAGCTTTATACTCAAGGATCATTTGTGGCAGGCTCTGGGGAACCATATGAAGAGCTGAAGATCAAACGTGGGTCAGCCAAAAAGACAAGACAAGCCTCTGTGCGAACTCTCTGGCTCCTATACAAATCCTTTTTAGCTTTTTGTTTCACACTCAGCTCTGCTGTCTCAAACTGTTCTTTCTTATTTTCGTTTCTTTACTCAGTGGATCAAACCCAGGTTTCATTGTAGGCAGTTCATGTATTTCACTGTTGAACCACATCCCTGTTCCACAATTATTTCTGTGTGTGCATGGTAGGTGTGTTTGGGTTACACCCAGCAGCGTTGAGGGCTCGTGCCTCCCTTCCTGGCTCTGCACTCAAGGGGTCACTGCTGGTGGTGCTCAATGAACTGTATGTTGTGGCGCCAGAGCCGAGTTGGTTGTATGTAAAGGCAAGAGCCTTAACCCCTGTACTCTCTCTCCAGCCTCCACAAACAAGTATTTATGATCATTTAATTTTATCTATGAATCCTTTGTCCTTAATTTAGATATCTTTAAAATAATTTAATAGCTTTCTAAACAGTTTAAATTCAAAGGGAAGAAGATTGTGTAAAGTAACTCAATTGTGACAGTTGTTACTTTATTTTTTTTTATTTTTTTTTAGTTGTTACTTTAAATTACTGATAATCTGACTACTTTTGAAAAAAAACTGAGTGATTTTTTTTCACAGCAACTTATTTTTTATGTTTTTCTTTTGTTTTTTTCAGCCACACTTGGCAATGCTCAGGGGTTACTCATGGGTCGCACTTAGAAATCATTATTGGTGGTGCTCAGGGTAACTAACAGGATGCCAGGGAATGAACCTGGGTCAGCAACAAGGCAAGGGAAATGTCCTACCCACTGTACTATTGCTCCAACCCCTTCACAGCAATTTCATATGGTTCAAACTAATACCTATAAACTTAACTGACAGGAGCAACAAGGATATCTATCTATCTATCTATCTATCTATCTATCTATCTATCTATCTATCTATCTATCTATCTATCTATCTATCTATCTATCTATCTATCTATCTATCTATCTATCCATCTATCTATCTATCTATCTATCTATCTATCTATCTATCTATCTATCTATCTATCTATCTATCTATCTATCTATCTATCTATCTATCTATCTATCTACCTACCTACCTACCTACCTACCTACCTACCTACCTACCTACCTACCTACCTACCTACCTACCTACCACCTACCACCTACCTCATCTATCATCTATCTATCTATCTATCTATCTATCTATCTATTTATCTATCTATCTTAGCTTTTTGGGTCACACCTGTTGCAAAACACCTAAAAGCCTAAAAGCCTCTGCATCTGCCCTGGATTGCCTCCTGCAGATCACTTTGTAGATAGGGGGATAGTTTAAATGTGGCAGTTTATCTGACCATGTATTCTGTACTGGCTGGTTAAATATTCTCTCATGCTACCACAATCATCGTGGGACTAGCTAGATCTTACTAGCATATTTGCCTGGCCACGTTGGATCTCTAAGTAATTAGACCAGAGAGAAATGCTGTTTGCCTCCAAACAAGCAAGCATGGCTCCCTGATAATTCAAAGGCAACTAAAAAGTACAAAACCCCCATGAAGTAGACGAGACTCTTGTGAAGGCTTGGAGAAATATTTAACTGGCATTAGTATAGTCTTTGGTACAGAGGCATGCCATCTCAGAAACCCCCTTCTCTACCCTATAAAGGCATTTCCAGGCAGATCTTGACTCAAAACATTAGCATATAAAAGGGCCTAGGTGAGGTCCTGGGAGAAATTACCTGAGGGCATTTGACCCTGTCTGCTTTCCATAATAGTTGGATGTCTGAGTTGCAGGGGTATAAAACTAGCCTGCTTCCTCTCGGCTCTCTCTCTTTTTGGGCTCTCTTTTGGGGCTTTCACTCTTCTTGGGAGTCTTGTCTTTGTCTCCTCTTTACAGGGCCTTTACACATGGTGGCTGCCATCTTGGCCTACATGTGGCTGGGGTTCTAGCCGGGAATCCTAAGCACAGGGTTTTTCCTATTGCTGATCTGTATGCCTGAACCTGTGATAAGTAAAGCATTTTAAAACTGCATTGGATTCCTGAGTTTTCATCCATTCCCCGCCGGCTCGGAGGTAGAAGGGAACTCGCTTCCAGGCACTGTTGGGGACCCCAGCGGCTTCCCTGACACACACCCATCAGTACTCAGGGTATACTCCTGGCTCTGCACTCAGAAATTACTCCTGGCAATGCTTGGGGACCATATGGGATGCTGGGTTGGCTGCATGCAAGGGAAATGCCCTATCTGCTGTGCTATCACACCGGCCCCTTTATTATTTTTTTTTTTTTTTTTTTGCCACAGTTGTGCTCAGGAGAAATTCCTAATTCTGTGCTTAGGAGTGACTTTTAGAATGGGACCTTATATGGCGCCAGAGAAATTCCTAATTTTGTGCTTAGGAATGAATCTTGGAATGGGACCTTATATGGTGTAAGGGATTATATAAGGAGTGGGATCTTATATGATGTCAGGGATTTGAACCTGATTGATTGAGTGCAAGGTAAGTATCTTCAGACTTGTATTCTTTCTTCATACCTAAAAATGTAAAATTTGAACCAATTTCAACCTACTAAGACCTTGGTTTACTTCTCTGTTTGTTCTTGGGCCTTCAGAATTTGTGCTTCTCAAATTTGTAAAAATCAAATATTGTACAGAATATTTTGAAGTTTTTGTTTCTATCCCAGTACTGGGACTCAACCTGAGTGCCCCAGACTTACGAAGCAAGAGGGCGCGATCCCTGAGCCAAGTGCTCAGTCCTAGAAAGTCTGAAGTTTTATCCAACCCATCCAAAAAAAACTTTTTGGGTGGAAAAAATGACAATAAAAGCAGTTGTAAGAAGGAAAAAAAACGAAAAGAAAAGAAAGGAAAGGAAAGGAAAAGTAAAACCTGAGACACATGTAATGGCTCTTCTGCTTGCCAAAGCTGAATTCCTAATTTTCTTACTGTATTCACCTTCCTGGTGTTTTCTCTCTGCCCTGTGGACAGAGTCGCACCATTTCCACGGATGCTTGCTCCAGAGTTCTTTGCTATTCAAACCTAGAAAGGTTTTATGCCTTAGTTGTTTTGCCTTTTTGGCGATTGGGTAAGTGGTAGTGAGAGACATACCAGGCTGGGCTCAGGGCTTATTCCCTGGCTCTGCACTCAGGGATCACTCTTGGTGGTCTTGGGGGAGCATATGGGATACTTGTGCTCAAACCCAGGTCAGCTCTTGCAAGGCAAGTGCCCTTGCACTTTGTACTATCACTACTCTGTACTATCACTGGGGCCCCATCATGCCTTTGTGGTTTTTTTTTTTTATCTTTTTGGGTCACACTGGTGATCTCAGGGAAGACTCCTGGCTCTGCACTCAGAAATCATTCCTGGCGGTGCTCAGGGGACGATATGGGATGTCGGAGATTAAACCTGGGTCAGTCTCGTGCAAGGCAAATACTCTACCAACTGTACTGTCACTCTGGCTCCATACCTTTGTGTTTTAACATTTGTTTTGGGGCCACACTAAGCAGTGTTCAGGGCTTTCTCCTGGTTTTATACACAAGGATCACTCCTGGCTGGCTTTGCTCTGCTGGGATTGAACTGGGGTTGCGAGTGTGCAGGGAAAGCTACCTTAACCCCTGTACTAGCTCTCTGCCTTCTTGTCTAACTAAAACCTTATTATAAAGACCTTTTTTGAATAAAGAAGTTCCATATCTTCCTACTGTAAATAACTAGAAAACTGGAAGATATGTGAGGCAATAACAGGACAGTTTCCTGATCCTTTTCTGATCTATGGCAGTGTTCCACTGGCTGCCCTTCCCCAGCCCCTGTCTCATACCACCACCCTCTACATGATTTTTACCTCTGGGACGTTGAAATATCCCGGGGGCTCCCTGGAGGCCATATGACCCTTGGCTGATAAAAAGATGCATTAGACAATATACTGTATAGGACCCAAGGAAAAGAACAGATAAGGGGAGCTAGGATTGTTCTAGCTTTCTGCCTGGAGGTGCTTTTAGGCTGTTTGAAGTGGCAGGTAAGCACAAACTTATCTGGTCTTTCTGAGTACAGCTAATAGAGCACAGAGTTTATAGAAAGGCTCCGAAGGTCTAGATTTCCAAGCCTCTCTTGAAAAAATCTGTTCAGGAATTTGCAGAGTCCCTTTAGATCTGTTATTAAGCTTATAGCGACACGTGAGTGTGATCAGACTCCATCAATCAAAGAACGTCAGTCAATTCAGGGAAATGCTCCTCCCTTCCCCCCTGCCCGTGCCCCCCCCATACTTTGGCAGGCTTCCGACCATGGATCAATCCTCCTGGCCCTTGTTTCTACTGACCTTGTTCCTTATCTCTGATCTTGATAGTCTCTGCTGAGGTATAAGGGGCTGACAAACATTTGCCATTGAGTTTCTTTTGTTATAGAACTTCCACCTAAACAGCATCAATCAGAAAATAGAGCCTCCATAGCACTAAATGTGTGAAAATTGTTTTATGTCCTCTGCAACTGGGTTGGGAGCTGGTGACTGGAGTTCTCCAGAATAGAAAGAAGTGTACTGGACAGAGTCTAAATTTAAAGGACCCCAGGACAGTGAGGAATTTTACAGAGTGGTGGCATCAGCAATGGGATTGTGGCCTTGGACAATAGTAGCTACCTTGGAACTGTAAAATCCAGTGCCCATGAGTGGCTACAGTTTCCTTACCTACCCATGGTGCCGGATTTTGATTTTTGATGCACAACTCCAGGCCTTCTTTCATGATCAAGGTTCATCTGGGAATCCCACATGTCCCCCACCCTCCCCATACGCACATTCATTTCCTGCCTTTCTCAGTTTCTGTTGCTTGCAATTCATTGATAACAGGATTTGAAACAGATATTCTCCCAAGGTCCAGTGTTATGTGATTCTAGAATTTTTTTCAACCACCTTGGGCAGAATGGGACCAGCAATTAATGCTTGTGATTGCCATAGAATTCCTCTTTATTGTGCATTTCATTATTTAAGTGTTCAGAGACATCCAGGTGGAGAGAATAAATTATTAGCAAGAAAGAGAACCACTATTCAATTGGGCTTAAAATTTTATTTTTTGACAAATTGGTCAATGCAGAAAGACCACTATCTTCCAACAAGTCATGTCCAGGAGAATGCAAAGGTGTAGAGGCACCTATCGGGGCCAGAGGAATAGTACAGTGGGGGGGGGGCGTTTGCCTTGCATTCAGCTGACCTGGGTTCTATCCCCATCATTCCATATAGTCCCCTGAACACAGCCAGGTGTAATTCCTGAGCTCAGAGCCAGGAATAGCCCACTGCCGGGTGACCCAAAGAAAAAAGAAGGCATCTTCCCCCCCTATCTCCCAAGAAATATATGATCAGGAAAGAAGATACCCTTCATTCATTCCTTACTGCTTTATTATTGGTTCACACAGGATGCTCGAGGCTACTCCAAGCAGTTGGGTACGGAAAGTGACTCAGAGGCTGACCTGGGGCTTGAATTCAGCCGCTCCACCTCTTGAGTTATAGATCCACTCCAGCACTTCATGTGCTCATGGGTAGAGGATTCAGAGAATGGGAGATCGTAGATAAAGAAGAAGAATTGAGAAAAAGGAATATGATGTTTTGACTAATACTTAGGTCAGTAGCAGTAAGTCTAAATTTCATGGATAATGGTGCTATCTGGGGTTCAGGAGTTGGGAATGAGAAGAAAAGCAGAGTACCTGTAACAGTTGACAAAGGACTGACACCAGAAGTGGCAGGAATAGAGGGAAAAGATGTGCATGTTCAGAAAAGAAACAAAATTTATCAACAACAAAAAGGTCTGGATAAGGCCAGCCCCTGCCCCAAGAAACTGAGGCATCACGATGGCATTGGGGCCCTGCTTGTTATGCTGGTGGCAGTCTTGGGACCCACTATGTGGCCACATAATTCTTCATTTCTTCATATTGCACCATAAGCATACAAATACATCCTAAAACACAGAATAAACACCTCCAGTCTGAAAAAGTCACTATGGAAAATTCATGCAGAACCTCACTGGGCTTAGTGTATGAAGAGAGTAGCCCTAGAGAGTCGGACTTTAGAGAGAAAATGTTGAGGATGTTTAGGGAGTTCAAAGGAACAGTGGAATGGACAGCCAATAAAAGATAAGATATGTGAGCAGAAATGAAGAAACTACAAACAGAAATCTCAACTGATAACCCTTGTATGTGAAATAAAATAAAACTTGAAGGCCTTAGTAGCAGAGCAAAAGTGCTGGGGACAGAATCAGTGAGCTCCAAGATGAGCTCTCCAGACATCGGAAGATGGGGGAAAATAACCCTTACAATAAACAAACGGCTGAGGAGAAAACTTTGGGATGAACACAAGGGGAACAACAAAGGAATCATCAGGGTCCTAAGAGCTAGGCAGGCAACCCTGAGAAGAACAACAGTCAAAGGCATCATAGCCAAGAGGGTATCAACTCAAAGATCCAAATAAAAATACTATGAGACACATCCTAGTGAGAGTGATTATAACCACAGACAGAGACAGAATACTGAAAGAAGCAAGATCAAAGAATGAAATTATATGCAAAGGAGCGTCTTTAAGATTTGCAGCAGATTTACTAAATGAAACCCTCTGGGCCTGAAGACAATGATGGGAGATAGTGAAAAAAAAAAACCTCAGTAAAATGAATGCCTCACTAACAATACTGTCCCCAGTCTGACTCTCATTCAATATGCAACTTCATATCTGTCATGTAAAAGAACTTCATAGACTCAAAAACATCCTTATACAAAGCATTAAAGAGGCCACTTTATTTAAGACAAGATGAATCTCTCAAATATGCCAAACTCCTGCAGAATGATGCCACAAAACTTTCAAAAAGATGACAACAATCTCTCTCAATGTCAATGGGCTAAATGCATAAATTAAGAGACAGAGTGGCAGGAGGGATCAGAAAATCAAACCCAGAAAGTGGAGCGATAGCTCAGTGGGTAGGGCATTTGCCTTGTGTGCAGGCCACCAGGTTCAATCCCACCGGTGTTCATGGTTTCCTGAACACCGCCAAGGAGTAATTCCTGAGTGCAGAGCCAGGAATAACCCTTGAGCATCTCTGGGTGTGACCCAAAAAAGAAAGAAAAAAAAAAAGGAAAATTGAATCCAACATTCTGCTGCCTAGAAGAAACACATCTGATTAGTCAGGGCAAACACAGAATCAAAGTCAAAGGCTGGAAGACTTTGACAAGCAAACAACTTCAAAAAAGCCTGGGGTGGCCATAGTAGTTTCAGACAAAATAGACTTCCAGGTTGAAAAGGTTATAAGACACAGTTCATTTCTTAATGATCAAGGGATATGCACATTAGGAAGAACTCACACTCCTAAACATATGCGCACTGACCAGCAAAAACACTTAAAACAACCACTCAGAGGCTTGAAGAAAGATATTACAATAGTAGGTAGAGACTTCAACGCTGCTCTGTAACCTCTCAACAGATTCAAAATGTCGAGATCAGGAGAGTACTAGATGGATCAGGGGACACTAAGAAAGACGTCTATAAATAGTTTATTCCTTAAGTATTTTGGATACCACTATGTGTCAGACATTGTTCTCAGCATATAGTAGCTTGTTTTGTGGAGCTTGTGTTTAATCAGAATCTAATAAAGAACAAAGACATAAACACAGACAGACATCCACATACATGGACATAAATAGCAGGGAGTGTTGAAAGTATAGAGAAAATGAAGTTGAGAATGAGTGTTGCCGCAAGAGGTTCTTTATATTTGTTAACTTTTTAGGGCCACATGCAGCCATGCTCAGGGGTTACTTCCGGCTTTCCGCTCAAACCCAAGTGGGCCGTATGCAAGGTAAGAGCCCTACTTGCTATACTATCTCTCTGGCCCATCAAGGGGAAAGTAGATTATACGTGGCAAGATCAGGGCATATCTCTGATAAAATGGCCTTTGGCAGAAACCAAAATGAAGGGCGTGTTAGATGGAGATCAGGGGAAGATGTTCTAAGTGTAGCAAGCCCAAAGACCCTGAAGAATGAGTTTGTTTACTGTGTTTGAGGAACAGCAAGTGATGTGGGTGAGTATGGGCAGCAGTGCTCAAGCAAGGTGAACAAGAGGAGTAGAAGGGAGATAGAGAAATAATGGAGAGCCTGATCCTAATGCACTGCCAAAAGCTCTGGGGGGGAAAGTCATGTGATGTGCACAGCAGCTAACTCTGCATGTGGCCTTCCTCAGAAGATCAGTTTCTCAAAACAGTGAAGTAGAGGCTTATAGGAACTTATGTCACCAGGAACTTTCCTTGTGAAGCAATCTTCAGTAAAACTCACTTCCACCCTTGTTCACTCTTAGCCAACACCAAACTCACAAACTGGCTCACAAGTCAGGTGTCTCTCTCGGCCTTTTGGCTCTGGGAAACAAGCGTTGACTTGTCACAGGGACTATGGAGCCAGCAACTGGTAAATTTTTTGCCCAGATTGTTGCTCGGAAGCTCTATTTGGTCAATGCCAGCATCACTATGTGAACGTGGGTTTGCTGGTGCTCTGACCCAGACTGTTCTGGTTAGTGGTGGCCTTCATGGTTTTACTCTATGGAACAGTGATAGATGTGTTCTGAGATTCTTCCATCCTCTATTTTACTGTTGTTTTGGGGTCACATTGGGCAGACCTCAGAGGCTAAGCCTGCCTGACTCAGTGCTTGGAAGATGTTCCCAGCATTTCTCTGGAAATCATGGAATTGAACTAGGGCCCCCTGCATACAAAGCATGCCCTTAACCTATTGAGCATGCTCTGAACTCTCGGTCCTTTCAGGACTCTTTATTTTACTTTTCTTTATTTTTTAAAACTTTATTTAAACACCATGATTTACAAAGTTGTTCAAGTATTCAACATTCCAACACCAGTCCCAACACCAATGTGTCCTTACCGCCACCAAAGACCCTCATTTCCCACCCCCATGCCTGCTTCCTTAGCAGGCACTAATAATATTGCTTATTACAACATGTATTTCGGAATGGCATTGCTAAAGTCATGACCTTTTTACTGAGTTCTCACATGCGAATTGGATCATCTGAGTTATTGCTTTCACTTATTGAACTTATTAAATGTAACAGGCTTTTACTCAATTTTTTGACAAAGATATTTATGGTAATTTCTTTAACATATTTAATATTCAACCCAAACCCACCACCATTGCAACTGAGGACCACAATTATTTCAAATTTTCTCACCCACGGCTTGATCCCATCCTAAGCAGACCCTCAATAATTTATTTTATATTTCTTGTTATAACTAATTTGTTAAATATGGTGGAGAAATGTTTTCTTAGAAGAAAGTTAATTAGATTGTTCAATCTCACAATGGAACCATTGAGACATTAAGTCCTTTGTATTAGAAATTACTGATATGTTGTTATAGGATAGGCATTGTGACTATATATTTTGTTATTCTACTATATATACTATACTATATATACACACACTATACTATATTTACTATACTATATAATATAATATTGTTATTATTTTGCCTTATACTTACATCTATAAAGTGTGATGAGCTATTTGGTATAACAGTATACTAGAGTTTGAGCTGTCTCGTGGCCAAAATATGACTGCGTAATTCCAGAGATTATAACTGGATAATAAAGTTTGAGTTAAATTTGTGCTAGGTGGTGCCTTTGGGAGATGGGCTCAACCACCAGGCCTTTTGAAGAACAGAGAGACGGGGGTGGGGGAGGGGAGCCTATTCCTGACTCAGTAAAAGCCTAGAGAATTCAGTCCCAAAAATCCACATACTCGAGTTTTTCAATGGATTCACTCATGGGTGGGCCTCATCTGAGCAGAGGAATCTGGTCTTGACATGGCTGCGATTGCAGAGTGTGGAGACTTTTCTGCTGCTGGGACTGTCTGTAGGGATGGGTCTTCCCCAAACCTGTCCCCCTCCAGGGGCCCCAGTATCCGCCTGGACTTTCAGGCCTCTTGAAGGATACAAGCTGGGGTCTTGGTTCCATCTCTGGTCAAGGTGTGGTGGGCCCATTGATTGTAACTCTAGACTTTTCACAACAATGAAATCAGCAGTCGCTCTTTTTTAGCTTCTCACTGGGTTTTCCATTTGCTTTGCCGTCGCACTATATAGAACAGAGAAAACTGTGCTTTGCCACAAGGTGGTCTGAATGTACGGCACTGGGTCTTTCAACATTTTACAGAATCAGAGCGGAATGGATCTGTGGAGACATAGAAAGAGCAGGTTTTGGAGCAGTTAAGGACTCCTGTGTTGGGTTCCTTGCTGATCTCAGGCAGAGAGGAATGCCACTTTGTTTCAGTGGCAGCTCAGCTCACAGTATGTCCTTATAAGGAGTAGCCTCTCCAAGTATTGAGGGGAAACCTGGACGCAACCAGTTTACTTTACTGCAGTCGTTCAGTGCTGTGTTGCCTCCGCCTGACCCCAGGTTCTCTGACCTGTGATGAGCCGCGCAGCCATGCCCTACTGTGAGACAGGCAGTTTGGCTCTTTTCCATCACTCTCTTGCTTCTTAGAGACTTGAGGGAGTGATTTAACATCTCTGCCTCAGTTTCATTATCTAACAGAGTGGGAGTAATGATAGCTCTTACTTTAAAAGATAGCTATACGTTTATGTGTATAAATATAGGCGAAGCTCTTATAATCATTGATGCCTTAAAAAGTAGCTAATCCTCTATATGGAAATAGATGAGCCCACAGCATTTGTTGATTTACTTCAAAGTCAACTAGAGTTGCCTGGGATTTTATCTACCTCTGGATAAAACTCTCCCAACACAAATTATCCTTAGCAGACATAGTACCCCTCTCTTTCTAACAAATGGAAAAATGAGAACCATTGTATGCCTGAAGCTATTATTGACAATATTGTAAATTATAGGGCTTAAATAGCATTGGGAAAATAGCAAAATAAATTATGACTTATTACAAAAATGAACGAATAATCTTAATAAGCTGATCTTCAAGCAAGGGAAGATAGCTTCTTTGTAGTTATCTTCTTTGTGGCTATAATTTCTTTTAGCCATCTATTTGGAGCTATGGTTTTAGGTTTACCTGTATGTGTAAGAATTTATAACAGAGGATTAGTATAAAGGAAAGCAGAAAATGGTTGCATAAAGCAGAAACCTCTCCTTGAATATGTTTACTTGGTTTTGTACGACTCCATCATGTAGAAGATGAGAAAAACAGAAGTGATTTTACTTTCTGAGAATTTAGCTGTCTTGTTAAGAAAATATGAATGAAAATAAGATATTGAATCACAGAAAGAGTTAAGAGAAGGAGAGAATCGGTAAGAATCTGAGTGTTTTGGGGAGAGTCTTTCCTGCAGAGATGGGAACTGTGGATGAATCCACTTGAACAGATGGAAGGGAGATCATTTCAGGGGGAGGGTAGGCACTGAGTGAAGAATGAAAATGTTATATTTATCCATGGAGGGAGCCAGAGAAGCATATTTACCTCTGGCAGATGGTACCAGTCCAAAAGAAGAAACGCCATAAACTCACAGCTCTAGGCCTTCCTCTAAATTTGATGTAGATCAGAAGTCTGGGTCTAAAGAATAATGTAAAGCTTTGGAGAGCACCCAGATTGTACATGGACTGAACAATAGCTGCCAGGGCAGTATGTATGATCTAGATGTCTCTTACTTCTCATAGGTCAGGGAAGTAGGTTTTCCTAGTTGTGTTAACATAGGAATTTAAGTCAAAGGGTGAAATAATGCATGCAGGGTGTCAAGCTGGTAAAAGGCAGAACTGGGGGCCTGAGCGATAGCCCAGCCGGTAGGGCCTTTGCCTTGCACGCGGCTGGCCCATGCCAGCCCGGGTTCGATCCCCGGCATTCCATATGGTCCCCGAGCACCACCAGGAGTAATTTCTGAGTGCAGAGCCAGGAGAAACCCCTAAACATTGCCGGGTGTGACCCAAAAAGAAAAAAAAAAAGGCAGAACTGGAATGTGAACCCTGATGCTCTTCCCAAACTCCCTACACACAAGACTTGAACTTCACTGTCACTGGGGGAGAAAGAGCATTGAAGGGTGCTCCTTCTCCACACAGACAGAACTCCCTTGAGCAATCTGCTCCAGGAACTACCTCTCTCACATGTCCGTTGGGCCCATGACGCCCATTCTCTATTTGCCATTGAACTCAAAGGGCAGCTGAGGCATGAAACGGTGTGGTCAGTCCACGTGAGGGGCCTGGACAGTGCACGGTAGCAGAAACCGAGGGAGGAGAGCACTGGTTGAGAGATACTTCCTGTGCTGGCTCTGTCTTGAGCTAGGTGGGACCTTCTGGTTTCCTGAACACCTCCTGGAAAAACTCCCAAGTTCCAGAAGTAGCCTGACACATTGCCAGGTATAGGCCCCATCCAAAAATAGTAAACTAAGGAAGGTTGCTTAAGGAGCTCTGGTTAAGGGCTCTTTACTGTGGGACGCGAGTTATGATGTTGTACTTGCAGGATTTCCCCTTTGCTCTGTGACTCTCAGACTGGAAGCTTACTCCTGATTTCAGTTCCTTGGCCCTGAGTTTCCTCTTTCCAGCTTCATCAGCCTGAATTATCTGGATAGTACCTAGAGCTGTGGACTCAGTAGCCAAAGCAACTTTCTGCCCTGTGGTCGCTGCATTTCCTTCCTCATTTCGGGGTGCAGGAAATCAAACTACCTGAACACTTGCTACCGGTTCAGGAAGGGCCAGCAGAGTGTTGCTGACTATACTTGGAGTCAAGGGGATTTGGCAGAATTTCCTCAGAAACTGGAGGCCCTGGAAGCACAGGCATTACCAGTCCAGTTCCCCAGGGCTAATGCACAGATGGTCCCACAGCCCTTGAATGGGGGTGGGTTCTCACTCCAGTGAGTTAGGGGCGGGGTCTCTGAGCCTATGCCCAGCTGGCCTTTCTCCAGCTGAAACTATGTAGAAAGGGGAGAGAGGAAAACCAGATGGGCCACAGCCTTTGGGTCTCAAGGTGCAAAGTGTCCCAGGCACAGTCATAACAATGAGGAGAGGAACAATTCTGCTTTATTAGTTCCTTGTTTGCCTGGCAATTAACTGGAGGGACTTGCAGGGCACTCGAGATTAACACTAGAGCACAGCCAGCTGCTCTGTGGCTGATACCGCTGTGAGTGTGGGGAAAGCAGCCGAGGAGGTGCATGGGCCTGGGATATTAGCTCTCTGGACATCAGCAGAGGGATTTGAGTGGAGGGGCAGGGCCATTGGGAAGGGAAGTCCTGCAGGGGTAGGTAGTGTGTGGTGAAAGTATTTTTTAACATTCTGTGTTAAGGCCTAAGGCTCGAAGGTGAACATGGCGGAGGCACTCCATAGCAAATGATCTTGGGCTCAGCAACATCGGCAACAATCCTTTCCTGAGCCTTTAGCGCCCATGAGAGTTTAGCTCAAGGCATCCCTGCCACACAGGCGCTATTCCTGTGCCTGCTGAGGTTTCTTAAGCCCCAGAGAAAAAGCCCATTACACAAGTTGTTCCCGTTTGAATGTGGCAACATACCAGAGGTCCAGAGAGGGAGGCTGTGTGGGCAGTGAAGGCGGGCATGTGGGTGTTCGACTCATGAAGACTAACTGGGGAACTTGTTTTGAACTGTCCAGGGTGCCCCATTACCCCAGAGCACCCATGTCCAATGGCTACAGGACATATCAGGAAGTGTGAGAGAGGTGACACGCTTATATACAGAGAGGAAAAGCCATGGGGAGAGAGAGAATCCTTCACAAGGCTCGGGGTTTGTCTTCCCTACTCGGGAGCTGAGCAACCTCTAGCAAGTTCTTTTGTTTTGTTTTGTTTGGGGCTCACATACATCAATGTGCAGGGTTTATTCCTGATTCTGTACTCAGGAATCATTCTTGGTGGGTCAGGGGGTCCATATTGGAGGTTAGGGGACTATATGGAGTGCCAGGGATCAAACCCAGGTCTGCCAAATGTGAGGCAAACACCCTACCTGCTGTACTGTCGCTCTGGCCTTCTAGCAGGATCTTAACACTTTGAGGCTATTTATTGAGGGAGAGTAGAAATAATACAAAGCAGGATGAGGGGGGAAAATTTAAGGTATGAATTAACATAGGCAAGGACTGCAGGGTAATATAAAAGACAGTTTTGCTGTTGTGCTAGTTTTTGTTATGTGCAAAGAAATGATCAAGAATAAGGTTAGGCCTTGGTGCAGAGCGAGGCTGGACCTCCCAGGTCTATTCTGAGTGCCAGGAGAGGGCTGGCAGCATTCTCCCTGAGAAGGAGTGTGTGTGTATGTATGTGTGTGTGTGTGTGTGTGTGTGTGTGTGTGTGTGTATGGGTGCACCTGCATGCATGCATGCATGCATACGTGTGTGGTGTGTCTGTGTATGTATGTGTGTGTCTGTGTAGTACTAAAGTTGCAGGAGGCTCAACTGTTTTAGTTATTTATAAAATGGTGATTAGCAATTTTTTTACGGACCACACGCTGCACACACACACACACACACACACATTTTTAAACAAGTCTTGCCCCCTAAGGAAATTTTATTTTTGTCTTTTTTTGGGGAGCTCCACCCAGCAGTCTAAGTACTATCTGTGGCTTATCACTTGAGGGTCACTTTAGGTCACTGAGCTATCTGGCTTGGCCCCCCAAAGGTCATTTTATGCAACTAATATGTCACAATCATTTTGTTAAAGATAACAAGCAGACATCTATTCCTGATCATTGTTTGATTCTCAAGACTGCCAGAGATAAGTAAAAAATAAAAGAACTTAAAATGGCTGCGGGCTGGTGGGAAGATGAAACAAAGGGTTGGAATATGCTTTGCATGTAGGAGACCCACATTAAATTCCAAGCCCCATAGGATTCACTGAACAGTCTTGGGAATGGCTTCTGAGTACTGGTTGGTATAAAGACTTGCAGAACAAAAACTTGCAGGTTACATTTCACAAATAACTGCATGAAAAAAAATCACTACCCAGATGGCTAGAAAACCCTCATTATTTTTATCTACAGACCTTAACTTGTATCTGGAAATATTGATACTAAGATGGAACAAGGAGTGGGCTGAACTAGTCAGATGCTTCATACTAGAAGATGCACACACCTAATTTCAATATTGGTACACAAAGCCCTTTGAGCTATCTTCTGATCTCCTTTCTCACCTCTTATTCTTTTGAATATAAAGTCTTCCCAAAACAGAGGAACAGGGAGATGGAGCTGAGGGTAGCCACCTATTTCCTGAATAATGAATCTTACAATGAAAACAAATTTACCTCCCCCATAGTAATGTTGATTTCTGTGTTGCTGGGCAGCAGCAGCAAGAACGGGTTTCCTACTGCTGTGTATACTCATGTACATTTGGTATTTTCATGATTCCAGATTTTTGCACTCCAATTGGTGTGTTATTTTGATGTGAATTTTCTTGATCACACAATGCGGAGCATTTTTGGTATGCCTGAAACCATTTGTAGATCTTTGGTTATGTGACTGTTAAGAAATTTGGTTACTTAAAAATGTGCTTATTCATGAAAAACTGCTAAGTATCACTCATCATTAGAGAAATACTTGAGATACAATGAGATACCATCTTACATCAGAGAGAATGGTGCATATGAAAAATAGTAGAAACAATCTGTGTTGGCAGAGGTGTGGTGAAAAAGGAACTCTCATTCACAGCTGGTTGGAATGTTCAACCCATCTGGAAAACAGCATGGAGGGTCCTCAGAAACTTAGAATTGAACTGCCATATGACCCAGCAATTCCACTTTGGGCATCTACCCCGGCACTTAAAAAAGATGCGCACCATTCCATTGCTGCAGTTAGTACAAAGCAAAGATAAGGAAACAATGGTGTCCAGTGACAGATGAAGGCTTATGAAGAAGAGGAACTTATACACAACAGAATACTATGCAGCTGTAGGAAAGATGAAATCATACAATTTGCTGAAACATGGTTGGAATTGACAGTATCATGTAGAATGAAGTATTCCACCATAAGAAAGACAAATACAGGATGATCTCACTTATTTGTAGCATACAGAATAATTAGAAGAGGAACTGTATTGTAGTAAAGTTGATCACCCTCAATCTAGAGTTTAGAGAGGAAGACAGAGAAGGAAAGAAATCAAGGTAGGGAAGAAGAGAAAGGGAAATAATAGGCAAACAAAGCTCAGGGCTTAAGTTATATTGGTGATGTAGAGAATGCCATAGACATATACCCAAAACTCAGACTCAACCACAACGGAAACACGAGGCTAAGCAGCAACTACTGGAACTCAATAACCCGCCATCAAAGTGACAGGTGGGATGGGAGTGGGAATGGAATATGGGAACACTGGCAGAAGGAATTTGACACTTGTGGTGTTAAAATATTATAGACCTAAAACTCAACTATCAATAACTTTGTAAATCACGTTTATTTAAATAAAAATTATTTGAAAATGTGATTATTTTCTTGGTGTGTTTACAAGCTCATTTTCACAGAACATTTCATTAGAGGACAAAGGTCTAGTCGAAGTTTCTAACACACCATTGACAAAATCGAATGTTAAAGATGGAACAACTCTAGACACCCAAAAGTACTAACTGGGACAGATTTATTGCCCTCCGCCTATTTACATACTGAGGACCTTAAGAAACTTCAGCAGCATCTCAGAATATGACTGGATTTGTGAATAGAAATATAACCGGTTATTAAGTTAAATGAGGTCACTAGGTTAGACCCAAGATACTGGTGTCCTCCTATGAAAAGGATATTAGGGCACACAGACACGCAGACACACACAGACACAGACACACACACACACACACACGCACACACAGGATAAAGCTGGACAAAAACTAGAAGGAACTAGCAATACTGACATTTTATCTTGGACTCCCAGACTACAGAATTGTGAGAAAGTAGATACCTATGTTTTGAGGCATCTAGTCTGCATACTTCATTATGATGTGCGCGTGCATGTGCATGTGCGCACACACACACATTTTGCTTTTTGGATCACACCTGACGATGCTCAGGGGCTACTCATGGCTTTGTACTCAGGAATTACTCCTGGAAGTGCTCGGGAGACCATAGGGGATGCTGGGGATCAAACCCAGATCTGCCATGTGCAAGGCAAACGCCCTACCCACTGTGCTATTGCTCTGACCCCCTATATTTGTTATGAAGGTTCTAGCAAACTAAAGCACACTGATACCTCTCCATTAAACAAAGATCAACTGACTAGTATCAACAGGCTGGAAAGGGGATTTATTAGTGAGAAACTATAAGGTTTCTATCTAAAATGCCTATGGGATTCTATGAGCTTCAATGCAGGCATTTGGCACCTGGCTGTGGTGTTGTTTCGTATATAAATAAACATATTTATACATATGGATGAACCAGCATGTTTGAGGTCATACAATAACTTCCTATTTCCACTTAGTTCCCTCGGTCCTTCCCACAACCTCCAAGACTCATGGGCTTGGAGGACTTGGCTCTATAGGGGAAAAGGGCCCTGAAGAAAGGTAAGGGCAAAAGTCTAGCTCATTGTCCATCCTTATTGACAGAGTTCTCCTGCCTCTGTGAAATGGACAGGAGAAGTCCCCTCCACCCTCTTCCTCATCCCCGCCCTCCACCCGCCTATTCCCTGATCATACAGACTAAAGGAGAGCATGTGGGCTCCATTATATGGCACCATTATATGGCAAAACATAATTATAATTATTAGGATGGCGGAAGCCTGAGGGGCAGCCTCCTGGACCATGTTCAAGGCACAGGCCCCAAGCCTGCACTTGCCCCCCCCCAAAGCAGGCACTTGCCATCTGGTTTCTGTGAGAGAGTTACTGCTTCAAGTGAGCTAATGACATGGGCTGGGCACAGTCCTCTGCAATTACTCTCGGCAGATCTAGACACAAGAGTGCCCGACTCCAGAGATGACACTGGCCTTGGTGGCTTTTTAAGTATATGGTACGTGTGGAGTCTACCACCAAAGAGGTGCATCTGGGTGTGAATCTGTTCTTTCATCACCTCAGTTACTCCATGACTCTATGCGTCAGAATGTTGGTGAGGCAGCCTACATAGACATTTGGTCCAGCTCCAGTTCTGTTACTTTGAAAGTCAGTTTTAGATACTAAAACTGATAGTTTTAGTTTTAGACACTAAAATTAACATTTTAGTGGACTTAGAGTAAAGCACATCACACTTCACAGCTCGGTAGCCCTTATCCAATCAGCGGAAGACTGTAAGAGGTCCTCTGAGGAAGAGGGAATTCTGCCTCCAGACTAACTTTTGATTCAAGGTGAAACGTCATCTCTTTCCTGGGTTGTTAGCCTTCCAACCCATCTTACAAAATTCAGACTTTGTCAGCAAAATCTTTAATATATACACTTAGATATCTACATAACTGTGGTCTGTTTCTCTGGAGAACTTGAGCTACAACGCCTCTTGCATCAGTCAGTTTAGGCTACTGTCACAACATCCCACAGACTGAATGGCTTATGCAGTCACCTTTTATTTCTCTTAGTTCTGGAGATGACTAAATCCCAGGTTAAAATGTCTGCAGAGGTGCGGAGCAATGGTACAGCAGGTAGGGCTTTGCCTTGCATGCAGCTGACCAGGTTCAATCCTCAGCATCCCATATGGTCCCCGAGCACTGCCAGGAGTAATTCCTGAGTGGAGAGCCAGAAGTAACCCCTGAGCATTGCTGGGTGTGATGCAAAAAAAAAAAGTCTGCAGATTATGTTTCTAGTGAGGGCTGACTTTTTGAATTATAGATGGTCACCTTCTCATGATGTTATCACATGTTGGGGAGTAAGAGGGAGAGAGAGAGATAAAGAGAGAGAAAGAGAGAGAGAGAGAACAGTCTATCTTTTAAATAAGGAAAAGCTGGGCCAGAGCGATAGCCCAGCGGGTGAAGAGCTCTGCTCTTTTTTAAATAAATAAGCTGATTTAATCATGAGAGGTCTCCTTCATGACCTTAGCTAAGCCAAATTATCTTCTGTGATTTTTTTTTTTTGGGTTCACACACAGCGATGCTCAGGAGTCACTTCTGGTTCTGCATTCAGTAATTACTCCTGGCACTGCTAAGAGATCGAATGGGATGTCAGAGATTGAACCCGGGTTGGCCGCATTCAAGGCAAATGCCCTACCTGCTGTGTTATTGCTCTGGCCCCTGAATTATCTTCTGACATGCCTACCTCAAAAATTCCCAATCTCTGTCATAATGGGTTATATACTTTTGGGGCCACACTTAGCACTGCTCAGGGGTTATTCCTTGATCTGTGCTAGGGATCACTCCTGACAGGCTCAAGGGACTATATGGGGATTGAACCTGGGTCAGCTGCATGCAGGGCAAGTGCTATACCTACTGTACTATCTCTGTAGCCCTGAGGATCCAGCATATTTAAGGGGACACAAATATTTAGTTTATAATATAGTTTTATTTCTATCCTAAAAAGATTCATGCTTTTAAAATGTTAAAAAAAAATAAAATAAAAAAATAATTTCAACACCGCAAAAAAAAAATTCATGCTTTGTGTTTGTTATGCTTACTAGATAGTTTTCTCAGCTCTTCATATGTTTAATTTGACAGTAATGCTATGGAGTTAGAGTGATTATTGTCCCAGTAGTTGACAATCCTGAGGGAATCTCTACACCATCAGTTTAAGGAGTACTGCCAATGCATACTGTGGTGTGTGTGTGTGTGTGTGTGTGTGTGTGTGTGTGTGTGTGTGTGTGTGTGTGTGTGTGTGTGTGTTTACCGCACCTGGTGGAACTCAGGGACTAAATCCAGCTAAGGTTCCTGCTCAGATTTCTTTTTTTTAAGTATTTTATTATACCACCGTGAGATAACAAATAAAAAGATATCAATTAAAGTTCTGTTTGGGTTTTGTCATACAGTGTTTCGCACCCACCCTCCACCAGTGCCCATCTCCCACCAACAACATCCCGGTTCCCTCCCCTACCCAGCCCTGCTCCTGGCGGTTCTTTATTTCTTTGCCTTCTCTCTCTTCTCTTTTCCTTCCCTTCTAGACTATGGATACAGAACATACATTAAAAGGTTGTCATTGAATCCTTTTGCCTCTATTTCTGCTCAGTTCTAGGTTGGCATTAGTACCCTCGACAATTATTAGCACCCTGTTCCATTTTCTGTCTCTCCTAAACTCTGACTCCCACATGTTTGTGATAATTCCACCTTGACAAGACCCTCCCGATATATGCTTCCTTGACCTTGGATATTGGTATCATAATATGTACTATATATTTAGCCGCAAATAAAGCAGTCATTCTGTATCTGTCTCTCTCCTTCTGGCTAATTTCGCTCAACATAATCTTCTCCATGACCATCCATTTATAGGCAATTTACTCTTTTCCTGACAGCTGCATAGTATTCCATTGTGTAGATGTACCAAAGCTTCTTTATCCAGTCATCGATTTTCGGCACTCTGGTTGCTTCCAGATTCTGGCTATTGTGAATAAGCTGCTATCTGCTCAGATTTCTGACTGTGCTTGCTTGGGAACACACTGAGAGGGCTCAAACCTGGCATCAGGGGCCGGAGCGATAGCCCAGAGGGTAGGGTGTTTGCCTTGCATGCGGCCGGCCCATGCCAGCCCAGGTTCGATCCCGGCACCCAATATGGTCACCCGAGCACCTCCAGGAGTAATTCCTGAGTGCAGAGCCAGGAGTAACCCCTGAGCACCACCTGGTGTGACCCAAAAAAGCAAATAAAATAAAATAAAATAAAAAAAAACCCTGGCATCAAAGCATTCTCTCCGATCCTTTGACTCATCAGTGTTTGCTCTCTTGACCTCTGCGTCATGTAGCCTCTCAGGTGCAAACCCCTAACTGGGACAGAGCAGGAGGACTCCCGTGTGCACAGGCAGCAGAAAGCCCAGTCTTCTTGGCGAGTACACCACTTATCTCAGCCACAGTGGGGCTCACATGCTGGGGAGAATGACCGAGGAGGTGCGGGCTGCACTGCTCAGGGCTGTTCACCCAAGACTCTACTGCTATTACTTTGCTCCGGTCTTAGTTCACCATGCTGCTAAGGTGTCTCGTGTGGACACTGACCCTCAAGGACTTGCAACAGGAAACGGGGTAGATGACATTACAGAAGCAAAACAAGAACTCTTTCTTACCAGAAGAGGACCAGGTGGGGATTTACCTGATCTGAAAGAAATGAGCTCCAGGCTCAAATCTGAGCTCTCATACGTTTGCCTCCTGAGCTTCTCAGTCCTACTAAAACAATAACAAGGATATAAAAGGAAGTAGGTTCTTGGCTGAGAACAGCAGGGGTGGTGCTCTGTGCCCTAAGGTTTTGACAAATTTCTGAAATAAAGTAGAGGGGAACATATGGAAGGATAAATTGGAGAAAAACAAGCTATAGCTTATAATATCCTCAGGAAACTATTAAAGACTCCCCTTATACATGGTTTGAAAAATAGACCATGTGCAACATTACTTTTATGATAATCCTAAAGATATCATAGATATTTTCACTTTCAATCTGCTGGGAATCGTTCCCTAACACTGAGCCTTTCTTAGAGAGAATTAGCCAACGTCTTGGCTTCCGCTGTCATGTGCCTACTTTCAGTCTAGTGGTCTAGGATTTATTAGAGACGTGCAACACGGTCTAAAGAGTCAGCTAGATTTGGAGCATATGTATAAAACACTGTTGCTTCTTCCCTCAACATTTTTCTTGGGGCCTTGGGTCCATTGTTTTGATCAGACTTGCAGACATTTTAAGACCCAAGCCTGTTAGTGCTCTGTTAAGAATTCTAAGACAATGCCACCAACTTGCCATAGCTTATTAGTTGGCAAGTAAGGGAGCTATTTTCTGTCCCCTTTACTAAAGTTGTGTTTTAAACATGCTTTTGTGTTGCATTGTCTATTTGAGTCTCACTGTACCCATGGAGGACAGCCCACTATCATTATCATTACTGAAGATATGAGGAGTCTCAAACACAGTGAGGTTGAAGGGTTTGCTCAAATGGTACAATGGACATTGTCTATGGTACAATGGACCACTGTGAGGGCCACAGTCTCAAAGCTGCTGCTCTTTTCTGCTTCTTAGCATCCTAACAGATGAAAGGAACACTTCTGTTCTATCAGAGCCAAGCAGACATATCAGTACTCTTCTAGATTCCTCCAAAAACATATACCAAGTTACTTTGTCAGTAACACATATACCAAGTTACTTTATCAATAACTTGGCATATGACCTCAAAATAAATTATCTCCAGAGTCAAAATCTTTTTTCTCTTTTTCAAATTATAACTTCCATTACAAAAGGAGAGCATAACCTAAAGAAATACTAGCTTCTTTCCTTCCTTTACAATTTTTATGGCATACCCAAACACTTATTATCTCCAAAAGTCCAGGAAGAGACACTTCTATATCCCTTTCCAAAAATCAGTGCCTCCCACTGAGTCTTTTACTTGGCTTTAATTGATGCCATTGGATACCCGTTAATTACTGCCCACTGTCCCCAGCGTGTAATGAGTAATGAATGGTGAGTCCTGTAGCTGGATGACAGCCAGCAGTCCCTAACATCTGAGCAGTGCGCATGGATGGCCTAAGCTGCCCTCCTTCCTTTTATCAGAGTGTTATGATGCCAGAAAGGTTTTTCCCCACATCTGTACCAACAGAGATTACACATCTGTTGGCTATCCTTGGCCAGAAACCACAGCAATCACTGGGAATGGGGCTAATTGACCATTTCTCAATTTGATCTGTACACACATCTAAAGATTTGACTTTGGGAGGTTCCCAACTAATTGGCTAGCTTCTGGCTTCTGGATAGACAATTATCCTTTGTGGTTACCCTAGTTCCAGCTTAGGTGGACATTTTCAAATTCCAACTGAGCTTAAAATTTTTCAGAGACATTCAGTGGGTTGGAGAAGGAGTCTAAAGTGCCAATTGCCTGGGAAGTTCTCATTTAATATAGACTGATTCTGGAAGAAGGATGTGGGCTTTGTGTGTGTTTGTGTGTGTGTGTTTGTGTTTTGTGTGCATATGCTTTTATTTTTCTTAAATACCAATTTTTATTTTAAAAACCCAAGAATTTGAGTGTCTGAAGAGATAGTGAAGGGATAAATGTGTTTGCCTTGTATGTGACAGACCTGTTTTAACTCTGTAAAAGTAGGTGCCCTAAGAACTAAGCATAGAATAGCCTCCTACACACCACCAGGTATAGTTCAAAAACACTCTCCCCCCCAATAAAAAAGCCTAGTAACACAGGAAGCTTATTAAAATTTAATTTCAATAATTTGGTACATCTGGATAGTCTTACATTACCTATGTTTCCACTTAATCTTTTCCTAATAAGAACATTTTGTTGTATTTATGAAACCCACTTATGAATAACTTTGTAATTCACCATATAATTCAAAATTTAAAATAATTTAAAGAATAAATTTAAAATAATTTTTAAAAAAATATTTTTCCATAGATAGGTTCAATAAAGACCAGAAATATTCCAACTTAACTGTAATCCAACAAGTCAGTAAGTATTTATTTAGTTCAATTAATCCAAAGCTCACTCAGAGGACTTGGATTCTCTCATTGCCTCCATTTAGGGTTTGGTGTACTTAAGAACTGAATTTACCTACCTCTGAATGTCTAGGTCTTCTTTTAGGTAAATATTTTAATAAGCTATTAAGTCTTTGGAAGTTGCAGAAGGAGCCAATATTTTTCCCGATATTCACTATTAATTGTGCTAACAATTATTATGGTCATTTCTCATTTGCTTTTGGGAATATTATGTCATAGTTCTGATGAATCTGAGACAACTCAGTTATAATTAGCTTGGATGAATGGTTCACCCACCCAAAAAGTGAGGTGGAGGCTGGTTTGAAGACCAGGCATGTGCTCTGTGAGGCTGACCCATCCCTCTCCTCCTCACCAATATCTGTCCACCCACTAAGGCAGCCCATAAACCACAGTGCTTTTCTTATATATATAGAGAGAGGAGTTATAAAGGAGAAAAATGGTCAGAATAAGAAGGTCTTATGTAATTTTAAGTTTTAGGAATGAAGTGAATCATCCTGTTGTATTTTTCCTAAGTAGAGTACAGCTACATTCCTTTTTTTGGGGTGGGAGGCACTGCATTGTGCTTAGGGTCTACTCTTTTATGGTACTGGATGGGGGAGTTATTCCTGGCAGTGCTGGACAGCAATACTAAGAACTGAACCCATGAGCTTCCCACTAAAGAGCATGTACTTCAGCTTTTGAGTTATCCCCTGGTCCTCAACTGGCTATATTCTTTAGTGTCTGATTCTCCAAAGAATTAGAGATTGTGGAAGCCCCAAGGGTACACAGATATACAGGGTCTGAGGCAATTTCACTTCAGTCTCTGGACCACATCAGCTCAGGTGAAACCTTTCAGTCAAAGGGCAGTGAGTATGAATTTTAACAATCTTGGACATCTTTAGGAATCAGATAAAAGGTCTACTTTAAGGAGTCTCTTCTTTTTACTGGTATAATTTATTTATTTATTTTTAACTTTTTATATTATACCACTGTGAGATATATAATTACAAAGATGTTCATGTTTGGGTAGGTCTCTTATCTTAAAGGTAAATAATTTAAAATAACAATTACTTTTGCCTGCATATTTTCTAAAAGGAATCTAGTAAAAAGAGCCTATAAATGAAATTCATAAGCTCTGAATGTACTCATTCACTATTTTGTACAAGTTTGACTATCTAACTAGTTGATAAATAGAAGCACTAATTGGATGGAAGTCAGGCCCACACAGATTGTTTATTTTTTGTTTTTCCTTTTTTCCTGGAGAAAATTTTTTTATGTCTACTTGGGTTTATTTACCTTTACCTTTTGCAATATTTCTGATATGCAATAACTGAGATACATAAGTGTATAATTTCTTTCTTAACTTCTTGCATGGCCCTAAAAGTATTGCCACAATTAAGATACTAACATCTTCACCATCCACCTTCAAAGACTGCCTGATGTCCCTGACTGTTGGATTACCCTTTGTTCACAGCCTTCTGCCTTCTACTTGCCAGCCCTGTTTTTTTTTTATTATAAGTGAAATGTTGTTTTTCTCTTTCCTGCATGCCCTTTGCATATTCTTATGTTAGAGCCATGTCTTTTTGTATAGACACAGGAAGACAGTTAAGGCTATGCATTTGTGATATAGGAGTTAATTAACGCTAAAATATTTACTCCCGCATCCGTTATATTTCCTAACTTAAAACCTCAGTTGCCCTTAGATTGATTCTAGTTCCTTACACCCAAAAAAGAAAGGTCCCATTATGGGACTCAGATGGATCCAGAGCAAGCCATGAATAAGCTACCCTGAACTTAACATGGGACAGACTAAGCTAAGACCACTGTCATAGAACAAACTCTGTCCTGACCCAAAGATAAACAACTGATTTTGGACCCAGTTGGGGTTAGGATAAAACTAACTTGGACTGAGGACTGTAGTCTGGAATATATAGCAAGATGTCCTTAGGAAAATCCACCTTTAAGCTTGATCCTGGGTATAGACAAATGTCTGTGTCTCTTACTGTGTTTATACAAAATTGACTAGAAATATTATTAAAAAGTAAATGTTTTTTTATTATACCACCGTGAGACATACAATTACAAAGGTGTTCATAATTGGTTCTTGGTAGTACAGTATACCAGCACCCATCCCTCCACCAGTGCCCCATTTCCACCACCAATGTACCCCACCCCTCCCACCCACCCCAGGCTGCCTCAATAGCAGGTACCCCAGTATCCTCTCTTTCTCTCTGTCTCTCTCTCTGTCTCTGCATCTCTCTCCCTCTTCTTTTACACATCGTGGCTAGCCCTGTAGATATTTAGAGTTGATCACTTAAGTCTCTTTGTGTATATTCAATGGTGAGTTTTAATCTGCCATTACCATTTCCCATATTTAGTAAAACACTGGTATCTATTTATGTCCTATTAATGAATGCAGTCATTCTATATCTGTCCTTTTCCTTCTGACTAATTTCACTCAGCATGATAGTCTCCATGTCCATCCATTTGCAGGTAAATGCCATAATTTCATCTTTTTGACAGCTGCATAGTATTCCATAGTGTAGATGAACCACAGTTTCTTTAGCCAGTCCTCTGTTCTCGGGCATTTAGGTTGTTTCCAGATTCTAGCTGTAGTGAATAGCGCAGAGATGAATAAAGAAGTACAGATAGTGTTTCTGCTATGTGTTTTTCGGTCTCTCAGGTATATTCCCAGGAGTGCTGTTGCTGGATCAAATGGGAGCTCAATATCTAGTTTTCGGAGGAATGCCCATATTGTTTTCCAAAAAGGGCTGAACCAGCTGGCACTCCTACCAACAGTGGATGAGAGTCCCTTTTTCCCCACATCCACAACAGCACCGGTTATTCTTGCTGTTTTGGATGTGTGCCAGTCTCTGTGGTGTGAGATGGTACCTCATTGTTGTTTTGATTCGCATCTCCCTGATGATTAAAGATGAAGAACACTTTTTCATATGCCTTTTGGCCATTCGAATTTCTTCTTAAAAAGTAAATGTTATACCAGCAAAAGAAAGGAGAAAACAATATGTTCTTAGTTGGAATTCTGCCTCTGTCATGGGCAGCTCCATACCAGGAAGAAGGGGGCTTTTACACTCACTCATTGTTTTAGGGTCAAAGGCCCTCACTTCTTGTATCTCCCAGCCTCCAACATTTTGGTAGGATTCAAAGAGCATATTTGACTTGAATAAAGTGGTAGAGCCTCAGACTATCATGGAACCTGTGGTTCTGTTCCTTTGTCCATTGGTGGGGGTGGGACAATCATCACCCCGAATGCACCAGGTGACCCTGATGAACCCCAGTATCTGTTGGGAACTCTGCTGAACCCCAACACCTGCCGCCACTTTTGTTGATACTGGTAACCTTTCAGCCTGCTTTCTGCCAGTACATGTATTCTATACAGTTACACAATGAATCAAATAGTAATTTGAGGATGGGTAATATTTGGGCCATGAGCATAAGTACTCTGGTTCTTCCTGTGTGAACTTCTGGCAAATGTGGGAAAACATATGGGGAAACATTGGTGCCAGGTGTTATATCAGTGTTGACCACATGCAAGGCGGAGTGCCTTAACTCCTGTATTTTATCTTGGGCTCAAATAAAACAATATTAACTCTTCCTTTACTCAGCATAATGATCTATGATTCATTCCTATTGTCTGCATCATGGCTTGTTGCATGACAGGTGAATGATAACATTCCACTTTGTGGATACACCAAATTTATCCAATTTCTGTGAATGGACTTCACCTGTTTCACCGTAATCATAGATTAAAATTAACTGGGGCCACATTTAGTGCTCCTGGAGTGGGGTGTGGGGTTAGGAAACACTCCTGGGGATGGTTGGGTCTGACATTTATTGCAGGTGCAGGACTGACATTTATTGCCCATGTCCAGCCAGGGGTGCTGAAGCAGGAGGTTGTGAGGTGTATAGGACTGAAGTCAGAGTTCTGCGTATGTTGGACATGTGCTCCACCACTTGGAGCCGTGTCCTTGGCCTCCCCAGTGTTTCAACAAATACACAAGCCATCCCTTGACTATTTCTTTCTTTTGGTTAACCAGGTGTGGCTGAGTTCCTGACACGACACTCAGAGAAACAGTAGTTTTCTTTTGATATTTTTTGACTTTTTTGGTCATAACCTGCATGATGCTCAGGGGTTACTCCTGTTCCTGCACCAGGAACTACTCCTGGCAATGCTCGGGAGACCATACGGATAAAACCCCGCTTGGCTGCATGCAAGGCAAATGCCTTTCTTGCTGTACTCCAGCCCCAAACCAGGAATTTTTTAAAAAAATTATACCACCATGATACATACAATTACAAAGCTGTTCAAGTTTGAGTTTCAGTCAGTGTTATAGCTCAATCCCTCCACCAGTGACCATTTCACACTACAAATGTCCCCTGATTCCTTCCCCTCTTTCTCAGCCTGCCTCTATGGCAGACACTTTGCCTCTTCTCTCTTTCTCTCTCTCTCCTCTTTACACATTGTGGCTTGCAATACATACATTTAGAGGTTATCATGTATATCCCTTTGCCTACATTCAATGCTCAGTTCTAGGCTGGTATTATCATTTACAATAATTATTAGCACACTGTTCCCTTCTCTGTCTTATCTAACCTCTGACTCCACACACTTGCGGTTGATTCAACCCACTGACAAGACCTCCTGATCCATGTTTTGCCTGGCCTTGGATAGTAGTATCATACTATATTTTTATATCTCGTAAATAAATGAAATCATTCTATATCCTTTTCCCTCTGGCTAATTTCAATCAACATGATCCTCTACATGTCCATCCATTTATAGGCAAATTTCATAACTTTTTTCCTAACAGCTACATAGTATTCCATCGTGTAGATATACCACAAGTTCTTTATCCAGTCATCTGTTCTCAGGCACTTTGGTTGTTTCCAGGTTCTGACTATTGTGAGTAGTGCTGCTATGAACATAGAAGTGTAGATAATGTTTCTGCTGTTGTTTTTGGCCTTCCAGTGTATATTCCCAGACGTGGTATGGATGAATCAAATGGGAGCTCAATTTCTAGTTTTTGGAGGAATGACCATATTGTTTTCCCAAAAGGCTGTACCAGTCGACATTTCCACCAA
>JAJIBD010008329.1:0-86445 GCA_021461705.1 Cryptotis parvus
GACAGATATACAACTTCTTGGATAAACAACAGCTTAGGAACTGTAAAATAAATGTGCGGGACAGGCTACTATTTGTGTGTGTTTTGTATATGCGTGTGTGTGTGTGTGTGTATATATATATATATATATATATATTATATATATATGGTCATATAGATATGGCACTCTTCTGTTCTACATATATTTTACAAGACTAGGATCTTTACTTCCTTTTCACGGTACATTTCTTTTTGCTACATTAGTAATTTGCTGGCTTTTTAATTTTAATTTTACCAGTTTTATTATCTAGTGAGAGTTTCTCCCACTTAGTTCTTTATTCTTTTGGAGTATCTCCGCTATATTGCACCTTGTTCTTCCATAAAAATTTCAGCTTCAACTCATCAACTTCTAGGAAATGATCTATTGGGCATTTAATAAAACTGCATTAAATCTACCATTTATAAATATCCTCCTCAAAGCTTCTGCCTTTCTGACTGAACATTTCGTGAAATCATTTTCCTTTATCAGAAATGCTTTTAATTGGGGTCTATCCATAAGTTACCTAAAATAATATTTGTTCAACATCATTTCCTAAAAGTTTGCCAGCTGAGTGACTTGGGGGTGTCAGGGAGGGTGCCCACATCCAGCAGTGCTCAAAGGCTACTCCTGGCTCTGTGCTTAGGGCACATTGGCAGTGCTCCACAGGACCAAAGGGCAGTGAGGGGATAGAACCAAGATCAGTTACATCAAGAAGCACCTTAGACCTGCTACTGCATTTCCCATGCTTTCAGTGATATATTTAAAAACAATTTTTAAATTATCCAACTTTTATAATAATTTTTCTTTAGAAAATAATTTTGGGGGTCGTAGCAATAGTCTGCAAGGTAGGGCATTTGCCTTCATGTTTGCCAACCTGGGTTCTGGCTCCCCAGCATCCTTGTGGTCTACTGTAGTACTACCAGGAATAATTCCTAAGTGTAGAGCCAGGAGTAACTCCTGAGGTATTGCTGGGTGTGACCCAAAAAAATATTAAAAAAAAGGAAAAAAAAATTTGGACTCTAACTTGCTATCTAGTCAGGAACATAATTCCTGGGATTATTTTCAGTTATCTTTTGGTTTGGGTAATGTAATGAATTTTGAGGGGCCACTTGCCCTTATGGTGTTGCAGGTGGGCTGAAAATGCCCGGCTGCGTTGGCAGGTGGCAGACAGGAGACAGGCTTGTCTACACCCAGGGCTCTGCCCTGTGGGCCCTGGATGGTTGATGGTCTGACATAGAAAAAGACTGGGTTTCCTGGGATGAACCCAGAGTCATGGCAGAGCCTGGCAAGCTACCCGTGGTATACTCAATATGCCAAAAACAGTACAATAATGTACCTCATTCCCAACAAATGGAGACGTTACTGGTGCCTGCTTGAGCAAATGATTGAACAACGGAAGACAAATGACACAAGTGATACATGGCTAGGATGTGGGTTCAAAAATACCTTTGGTGCTAATTTTTTAAATCCATGGTTTTTTACATATATTTCTTTTATTTCTTTATGAGTGTTATTACTATATATAGACACTGTGAGTCATTCACAATATCATTAATAAAAAAGTTTTGGGATCCTACCCCACCACCATTTTGTTTTCCTATCTAAGTGGTTTTGACTTTTTACTAAGAAGCACTTTTTTCCCTGCATTCCTTCCCTCTTCTTTACCTCTGGCCACTGCATATACAGTCAGTCTTGTAGGCAATCAACTAAGCTATATTGTAGGAACATATTTCTCCTATATGGAGAGGAAATGGAAGGTTGTTGCTTCTGACAGTGAAATCTGAAGATATTTATCATATAGAATTTTATTTCTTCGCCTGTTGATGATTTGTTTTGGATTGGGGGTATAAAAAGGATGATTTTAAGTCATGCTGTGAATACTTTTGCAAAACTTTTTTATCTGTGGCTTATCCTAATGCAGATATTGTTATTACCCTCTGAACAAGCTAGGTATGTGTTTGGATTGTCCTTTCATACTAGAACCGGAAGGCACTTGACTAATTCTTTTCCATTATTTCCACTTACATGTCTAGTAAGGTAAACCTTTCTGATGTTCCTTCAGATATCATGAATAAGATATGTTTTATGGTGGGAACCCTCTATTATACTTATTTTGAAATATATATGTATATGTATATGTATATGTATATACATATGCAGGTACACACATATAATATAGACTTTCATATATATATACTTTCACATATATATCTATATTACTATATATTTTGACTTATAAATATTATATATATGACATATACTATATATGCATATATGTCTATATTATCAGCATCATAGAAAGACCCCACACCAGACTTCCGCTAATTTGCAACCCTGGAAGAGATCCAGACCCATCCACTTCAGACCCACAGCTGTGCTGCTCGGCCGGCCCCATGTGGAAGCAACCCATGGATTTCACCTCCCGGAAGGAGCTCAGCCAGCCCTGGCCAAGTCCAACATTGCTCCAAGGGCTTGTTCTCATGGGTGGGGAGAGACCACACTGGCGGACTAGGAGTGGAGTTTTGGGCCCTGCCCTTTCCTCCGTCTCCATGCCAGTTGCCCTGGGAAGAGAGAGACCCACCCACGCAGAACTCAGCTAATTTTGGCAACCCGGAAGAGATCCAGACCCATCCACTTCAGACCCACAGCTGCGCTGCTCGGCCGCCCCAGGTGGAAGCAACCCATGGAGCTGACCTCCCAGTAAAGGGCTCTGGCTAACCCCTGGCTGAGTCGAACATTGCCCCAGAGTTTGCTCTCATGGGCAGGGAGACCATGCTGGCCAGACCTCGGAGTGGAGTTTGGGCCCTGCTCTTTCCTCTGCCTCCATGCCAGTTGCCCCTGGAAGAGAGAGACCCATCCACACCAGACCCACAGCTCCCTTGGCGAGTGGCTGCTTATGCTACACGATATTCTTAGAGAATGCTGATTTTAGGATAAGGCCCTTTCCCAAGATTTTTCACATTTGTACATTGTATACAGTTCTAGACAGGTTTTAACTGATACTCAATTAGCCTAGCAAGAAGCCAGAGCAAACCACATCGTGCAGTCAGTCATTCTCAACATCCAGACTCCATAGTTCCTCAGAGCTCCATCCAAGAGAAAACCTGATCTTCCCCTTTAAGTTTCATCAGTAAATGCTCAAGATGAGAGCCTTCTACTGAGACTATACCACCTACACGGCAAAGCCTGGCAAGCTACCCGTGCTTTATTTACTTGTTATGCCAAAAACTTGTGCAATCTACGGACTTCAGTTCCATGACCTGAAGAATGGTTTCGGGCTCCCCAATCCCTGGAGCAAGCAGATGCCCTTGGGTTACACTAGCTTGTGACAGGACTAGTGCCCCACTGAGCAAATCGATGAACAATGGGAAGACAGTGATCAGCAGCATAAACCTTACCCTCAGGAGAGATTTACGCAGCTGTTTTTTCTTCAAGTCCTCCTAGTTCCAATTATGATTCCATGAGCCAGGAGATACACTGAGAAGATCATAAGGACCAGTCCTTGAGCTCAACTAAGTTTGTCCCCTTGAAAAAAAAGTAAAAAAATCAGTAAACAAACAGGGAAACCTATGTGTCATTGTGACTGGCCTTTTGTTGCACATGTATTTTACCTGCTTTTCTAAACATGGACTTTAGTAAGTGCTCAATACATGAGTGTTAAGTAATTGGTGCCCATTGGAGATGAATTGTGGAACTTTCTAGATCTTAGAGTCTAGAAAGGAGGCTCTTGTGCATCTCTGTTCACTGTCAAGTAAATGATTAAGTGAACATCAGACTGATTTTTAAACCATTGATGAACACTGAAATTCAGTTTCACTGGCTCCTTCTTTTGCTATTTTCACTTGGGGGTATTTTAATATCATTTTATTGCTTTTGTGTTTGTATTTGGGGGTCCACCCTGCTGAGCTCAGGGCTTATTCCTAGCTGTGTGCTCAGAAATAATTCCTGGTGGGACTTAGGGGACCATATGTGGTTCTGGGAATGAAACCAGACTCAGTGCCTGGAAGGACAAGCATTTCACCCACTGTAAAATTGCTCCAATTCCTCACAGCCTTCTTTTTCTTCCTCCAAATTCTTTAAGGATAGCATTAAACCACCACATTAATAACATTTCATTCATCATTTAATGTACTTCACTCACTCATAAGCAAAATAAGGACATTGAAGCTATATACTGTACAAGCCCTTGAGTTTAATGAAATATTAATGGAAGTCAAAAAATAACATCATTTTCTCATAATCATAGAGTTGATTGTTAAAGACAAATTAAGAACCCGACTACTGGTCCTTCAGTTTCCAAATAAAGTTCTATTTTCTATTTAAATGGTTATACCATTGAAAAAGTTCAATGGTGATGAAAATACTGTAGACAAAAATATAAAAATATGTTTATGGAACTCAGGTTCCTGAGGTTTATTTTTTGAGGCATTTTTTCTATTTGTTTCCATTTTTCTCATATGTCATAAGATTTGTAAAAAATTTAGACTAAAACAAAAAATTATGATTGTATATGTTTGGAATACCTTCATCCAATGTTTAGAAAATTACCAGTAAGTTATTTTAGGAAAATGGTGATATATCACAGCATGTGATATATTTTCTTCTGCAATTAAGGCACAAACTTTAACAAATATATGATAGACTGTTAGACAAGACCAAGAACCCAAACATTTCCAGAATTGGTTAATTATTTAGCTCAATAACCTTATCAAAAATTTTATAGCATTTCTATTTACAGTCTTCGCCTTGTCAACTTAGGATAACTACACTGATTTTCTACAATTTTGGTGGTTGTTGAACCAGTTGAACTTTATTACAGTGCAAGTTTTTCTTTCTCTGAGTTTTTTATATTTTTTATTTCTTTATGTAAATGTGTATATGCTACTACTTATATCCCAGTTTTCTGTAGCCCTAGACGAAAGGTGGGCATCATAGAATCCTAGAGTTAAGTATTTTCTTCTAGTATCCAGAAAATGCTGTATAAAACTGGTGCTATGTGTTCTGTAAATATCTCACATAATTTCCCTGCAGAACTATTTATATCTGGAAACCATTTGTTCAAATGGTTTTAGTACCATGGAGTCAGTGTATAAATAGGTATAAGATCACTCCAGTCCCGCTAATCATGAATGAGTGTTGATGATTACAGGTTTTCAAGGAACTTCACTCTTCTAAGTCTGAGTTGTTAAAATTTTATACATACAGGTTTTCAGGGAATTCCACTCTTTTAAGTATGAACTGTTGAATCTGTGATTATTTATTTGTTTGTTTATTAATTTTTTATTTTGGGGGTCACACCCAGTGATGCTCAGGGTTTACTTCTGACTCCTGGCTCTGCACTAAGGAGTTATTCCTGAGCAATGCTCAGGGGACCATATGGGATTCCAAGGATTGAATACAGGTCAGCTGTGGGCAAGGCAAAAGCCCTACCAACTGTGCTATTCCTTCAGTTCTGAATTGTTGAATTTTTAAATACATGCACTGCATTCCTCCCTATTATTCTGTTAATTTCCTAGCATCTGTCATGATAGACCATTTATCAAGGCCATTTATCATTCCTTTTTGCTGATGATTTGTGTTTCCTCCTTGCATGTATCTGCTTTGTTTCATACATTTTGTTGGGCTTTTTAAAGAATAAGTTTTTTGTTAGAATTGTATTATTTATACACTGATTTTTTAGTATTACAATCCTTCTTCTTCCTTATGGTGTACTTCACTCTTCCCTACTACTTCAGGTGGAGGTTAATTATTTGAAATCATTCATGTTTTTAATTTAAACATTTAATGTATAAATTTCTCTATTCGTTTTGTTGTCTCACAGATATTGATCTGTTGCATTTTTATTTCTGTTCCTTTTAAAACATCTTCCCTTACCACATATTCCCTCTCTTTGACACCTGGTTTATTTAGATACTAATTTCTAAACATCTGCGCATTTCTTGATCAAGTGATTCTGGTTCCTTATATAATTTTATAATGGTCAGAAATCATACTTGGATGATTTACTATTTTATGTTTAAATGTTTACTTTTTAGTACCTAAACATAGATTCTCTTTGGAGAATAGGTTGTTTTTCCAGGCTACGGAAAAGTTGGTTCATTTCTTCAGTCCATCATCATTTCTTGCATGCTTTCTGAAATTATCCAAAGTGTTCTTATTTCCTCTAGGAAACTGCGTGATCTCCCACCCCCTCAACATATTTTCAAGACTTCTCTTTAGTTTTTAATGGTTTTATTGCCATCTAGCTGGGTGTGAGTATTAAGGATTTCAATGCCTGGTATTTGCACAATCCCATGTCTCTGTAGTGTTGTTGTAATTATAATGATGATTCAATAATTTGCTATTTCCATAAAGGTCATTGTATCCTCTTCTCCACCTACAGACATGTAAACATCACACCTTTTCATATTATCTTGTAAATTATTGAGATCCTGTTTAGTTTTTTCCAAAATAATGCCCTTCTGTTCTTCAGATTACATAGTTTCTACTCATCTGTCTTCAAGGCTGGGGCACCTCCACTTCATGCATTCTCCTCTAATCCCATCAGCCTATCATTGTTATTATTTTTTTTCAGTTCAAACTATCCACTTAGTTTTATTTGTATAGTTTATTTTTATTAAGACATTCCCTGTTTTAGTCCATCATAAGGTCCATTATTTGCTGGAAATATCTTTTTTATGTAAACACATATATGTTTTAATGTATCTTTGCAAATATTGATATGTTTATGTGAGTTCTCATGGTTCTGGTTCTTTATATATTGAGCAATATGGAAAATACATCTTGAAGATTGAGAATATTCTGCCTGCAAGACTGTCGGGAGCCGCTGGGGTTCCCAACAGTAGAGGACAGAAGTTCTCTTCTACCTCCAAGGCTGCCAGGGAACAGATGAAAATTCATGAGTCTGGTGCAGGTCCAAAAGGCTTTTAATAGTACAAAAGTTCTATCACCACAATCCATATAATGAAAGAACTCTAGCCTCTGGTCAGGACTTAGACCATACAAGAGAGCCCAAGTCTCCCACCAAAGAGAGGAGTTCTACCCAAAAAGGAGAAAAAGGAAAAAAGGAGAAGGGGCCTCAAGTCAGTCCCCTTATATACACCAAAGTAATCCTATCTGTGACAGGGAGTGTCCTGTCAACAAAGAAGCCTAAGCAACTTGTAGAAGGGTGGTGCCACACCCTGTTATGGGTATAAACAAAGAATTACACCAAGAACTAATCCTTTCTTCCCAGATTATCTCTTATGTAAAACACTGAGAGAGAGAGAGAGAGAGAGAGAGAGAGAGAGGATGATTTGAAGCAATACATCTTAATTTCATTGGCTTCATGTAATCTAGATAGTACCCACAAGGTCCTTCTTATTTGTTATCTGCACTGGGGTAATTCTGAGTATTTTGTTCTCTGTATACTAAAAGGTGTTCTCTGTATACTAAAAAGGGTCACACTTGCTTTCTTGAGGGCAAACTAATATGATCCTTCCTATAATCTTAAAGATATTCTCAATGTAGCCAGGGTGGTAATCTCCTGGTAAATTCTAATTGTCCCACGCTGGGTGCAGTGGGTCCTAAAGAGAAGCTGTGTCCAATCTAGAAAACATAGAAGTCTTAGTAGATGTATAAGTTAGAAGTTATTCAGAGTCAAGGTGATTTCTGTAACTGCCACACCCTCCATCAGTGTTTACATACAAGAGATCTCATTAGAATGAAACTTGGCTTAAGTACATGTAAGTAGCTTGCTGTGAGTGGGTGAAACAGCAAAGCTCCCAAACTAGCGAAACCTGTCATCCAACACAAGACCAGTATTGTTGAAATTCTGTGGAGCACTTTTGGAGTTTTTGAGGACATTATTCAGTCTTGTCTTGTTCACCTCACAGGTTCTGTTCTGCTATCTGTGACTATAGATCAAATACCAGCTCCGCTTTCCAATCTATTTTCTGTGGAATTCCTCCATCTTCCATGTGTATATTGCCAAGTGGATTGACAGATTATATATAGATAAGCCTTGAAAATATACATTAAATAGACAGATAGATTGACTTGCATGCCAAGTCAATAGATGAATGGACATGTCCATTTTTCCAGCAGTAATATTTGACCTTTCCCCAATATAGAATAGATGTGCCAGATGCAGAGTTTATTCTTTACTGATTCACATGAGATGTAGAGATGTTCTTGTAAAATTCCATTTTGAATTCCCTTCTTGTGTCCCAAAGAACCCTAAATCCAGTGTACTTTGAATGAATGTGTTCTACAGATACCCTGGTATGTTTGGGGGAGTGTGTGGAGAAGTTGGTATAATCCACACTGGAAGAGTCAGTGATTTGTTTCCTTAGCATTTTTATTGCCAGAAATGTTATTCTGCAGCAGTGCCAGCAGTGATTCCTGAATGCACAGCCAGGTGTAACCACTGAGCATTGCCAGATGTGGCAACTCACATCTGCTGCTAACTGTGCTCCTCATCCATGTCCTTCTTTCAGAGTGATGGCCTTTGGTTCCTAGGCTCGAATGCAGTAAAGAGGGTATTTCAGCATATAACACAAGTGCCATGTCCCAACATAGGCTATCAATAAATGCTAAATTAGTAAATTAAAAAATTGTAATAGAGCACTGGGTAGCTTGCCGGCTCTGAGCCTGGAAAGCTACCCGGGTCATATTTGATATGCCAAATACCAGTAAACAATTATAGACCTCATTCAGGAATGGATTGAGGCTCTTTATGTTCCTGGAGCAAGCAGATGCCCTTGGGCTCTACTAGCATAGAGACAGGACATATGGAGATGTTACATGGGGCCCGCTCGAGCAAATCGATGATGAACGGGTGTTACTGGGGCCCTCGAGCAAATCGATGATGAACGGGAATGCAGTGATACAGTGAATAGAGCACTAACTCTGTGTAGGTGAGTAACAGGTGAAATCATTGAGGTCCAGGGAAAAGGCCCTAGAATTCATTTGGCCACAGGAAACAGATGAGGGTATTATAGCGGAGTGGACTTGTAGAGGAATTTCCCACTAATCTCTTACTTCTAGACAGCATTAGAGCATGTCACATTTTGCATTGAAGTTGCGAGGTTTTGGAAAGGATAAAGTGCATTTATCTTTAAATCCTTCCTACTCTTAGCATATCTCTTAAGAGCAGCGACTACTCCCCAGTTTGATGTAAGAAAGAGTTGGGAGCCAGGTTAAGGGATGTAGATCGTGGATTTACTGTTTTGACATACCCAATTATACAAACCAACTGAAAGGTCTCTTGGAAAATTGATAGAATCCCTGGGTCAGTCCAAACTAAGATTTGCACACAGAAGGCATTGCAAAATCAAGGTCCACAGTCTCCTGTTTACTAGGTAAATGCCTCTGGAAAAGTTAATGAAGGCATCAAATCAGAATTCTCCCATTTGTAAGATAGAAATAATTATGTCAACTTTGCAAGGCTGATGGGAGGATTAAGTGAAAAATGGTTCTGAAGTGCCATATCCCTTTTCAGCAGCAGCTGTGACAGATTACCACAGTTTGGCGGCTTAAAATTAAACTATACATATAGACATTATTAACTTCTTTCTCTACAGAACAGGAGATGGACAGGCTGTATGCTGGCTAAAAGCAAGGCAATCTAGGTTGTTGTAAACTGCTTTAGAAAGTTTCTGCAAAGGAATTCCTTCTCTTTGAATTTGACTTTTAAATTTTCAGGTCAGAACCAGCAGTGCTCAGGACTCTGAGTTTCAGTATCACTCAGGGGTCACTCAGAGATGATATGGGGTGCCAGGAATTGAACCTTGCTCAGCCAAGTGAAAGGCAAGAGCCCTGTCCTCTGTATTCTTTCAGTCATCTGCAGTAGGATTATTTGGGGGGGGTCTTCTCCAGCTACTAGAATGCTCCCACTTTTCTAGTACAATCCCTGGCTCCAGGTTCAAAGGTGACAGTATCAGATGATGTTTTCTCACTACATTGCTCTCAGTCACTGTCTCCATCTTTTTCTTTCTTTTAGAAAGACACCTGAATGCCTTAGAACTCACCTGGACTCCTCCCCCAGTTTCAGTTATGTTAAGGCCATGTACAATACTAGTATACTGATGTATTCTGGGAATCAGAATTTGGTTGTCTTCAGTGGCCAATACAATGTTGTCTAATATCAATTACCAATTGTGATGTAATTCTTTTTTTTCACCTTGATCAGCTTCATACTGAATGTTTCCGGACAGTTAAATGAGCTGGGCACTTGTCACTTGTCACTTGTCTTCCTGTTGATCATCAATTTGCTCAAGTGGGCACCAGTAACACGCTATATGTCCTGTAATATGCTAGTGTAGCCCAAGGGCATCTGCTTGCTCCATATAGATCTTTAAACCATTCCATCAGGTCATGGGAATGAAATGAGCTGTTAGAAACCAAACGAGCAGATAGGAAACCAAAATAACAGGAATGACTTTCTGTAATTAGTAGCTGCTTCTTCTTAGTATTTGGAGTCAATTGTTTTTTCCTTTTTTTTTAAAACCCAGTATCATAAAAAGCTAAGGTGTAAGTATAATTTTCATCACTATGAAAATTAAATATTATATGTGTAGAGCACATACACTTACTGGCTATAGGAAATCTAGTTACTTAAGATCTCTAAATATCTCAGAAGAATCTAGAGATTAAATTAGAAAAAATACATTAAGCATCCTACTGAATGCTTAATAATGGCTCAAGAGCATGGGAAGCTATTATTATAACGTGCACTCATATTACAGATGATTAGTATTTATGTGTTCTGCAATCGCTGACTTTTTCTAGAATAACTCCCTCAGAAATATCTCTCAGTTTTCATGGACTCCTCAGTACTGTTTTGGACAACTGGAAAAGTGTCACAAACAGATGGATTAAACCTCTTGAAGCCAAATCAGATCATTCCCTACCTGCAAACTCCCTCTCTTCCCAGAGAACTATTGAAGTTTTGTGGAAAGCAGAAATAGACATTCTTGAGGTGACCATAAGCCAAAAGGAAGGTGTACCCTTGCCAATCCTGCATGTGCTGGATGCAAAGGTGGACTGTGAAATCCATGGGAGTTCTAGCAAGCTGCAGAAGGCCCAAGAAGCACACTAGGATTTTGGAGACTTTTAAGGACATTCTCCTCATTAGTCTCTGCGGCTGGCTGAGAGATGCTGCTTGGAATACAATCACTTGACCTTTCTCCTGTGATGATCAGAGATGCGCCTGTCCAAGTATCCATCAATTCCATATTTAAAACATTCCTTTCAATATGGGTGGGAAGTGGATCCTTTTCTCTTTAGCTTTTTGTAAGTTGATCGACAATTCCTAGGTCAAGGGCAGCTTGGATGTCTGATTTTTCCTCTGCTTGAAACACTTCTGAGACCTTTTTTTATACCTCTTATCCCTTCGATAATGAAGCTTTAGCTGCTTAGCCACCTAGAAATGTATGGTTCAATCATTTAAATCTCTATTTAGAATCCTACCTCCTCTCTAAATCTCATCCCCAGACAGTCCATCTGTCCATTTTCCTAGAGAACTCCAGGGGTCTTATTGATCCTTATAGTTCAAAGTTATCGCGTTTTGTTCAACTTCGTGGCTTTATTATCTGTCTTTCCAACTACACAATGATCTGTTTGAGCTAGAATGTGTGTTCTCTCTCAATGCCCCTGGAATTTTACTGAAAGTTAACTCAAGTTTGGCCACAGATCCAGGAAGATTTGATTTCCAAAACATGCAAGACTCCAAGTAGTTAAGACAAAAAAAAGCAAGAAAATAATTTATGACTAGGTGATGGGATTATTTTGTAAAAATAAGGATCATAAATATGGAGCAAGACTTCAATTGAGAATCTTCAGAGCACGGGCTGGTTCTGTATGTCTCTGTTACAACCGTTCGGCCTTTTGTTTACTGTGGCCACATCTGCTTAATTCTCTCTTCTCCAGACAGAAAGATTTGCATTTGAAGTCAAAAAGGGAAAAGAATAAGATATTCTGATATTAAATCATGTGAACCCCACACTACTATATCCTTTTTATGTTTAATGACATAAAGTAATAAACTTCATTGTAGTAAGAGAGACACTGTTTGATTGTCTCTCCATGATCACATGACTTTCACAATACAAACTATGGTCAGCAGTTGGGGACTTTTGACAAAATCATTTCTGGGGTTGCCTCTTGGAATGATACTATGTTCCACCCGACCCGCAGGGTAGGACGCAACTGGGAAATCTCGAGGGGGACGCGACCTGAATGAGAAAACAGAAAGAAGAGAAGGAGCGCAAGTCACCTAGGTTGATCAAGTGCTCCTCTTTATTGAGCAGTTCACAGTATTTATACATGAAAAGAGTGGGAAGAGGATGGGACCTACAGTAAGTTAGGAGAGAAATGGGCAAATGTTCGTTATTTCCATATACGGAATGGAAAGTGCTTCACAGGGACAGGCAGGATAGTGTTTAGGGTTTACAATGCCTCACATAACAAAGGTGGTAGCTGGCGGTTATGGGGATGGTCACGAAGTTCTCCAAGGAATGGAGACACCAGCTGGATATCTGAGGGACAGATCAGATTGGAGGTCCATCTCTCGGCTCCCCACAATACTAGTTTCAGATGAGGAAGTGGGCTACATGTTGAATAAATAAAGCAGTATCTGTCTCTTGGGCTGGAGCGAGTGGCCCAGCGGGTAGGGCGTTTGCCTTGCATGCAGCTGGCCTGGGTTCGATCCCCGACATCCCATATGGTCCCTTGAGCACCACTGGGAGTAATTCCTGAGTACAGAGCCAGGAGACTCCCCTGAGCATTGCCAGGTGTGATGCAAAAAAAAAAAAAGTAGTACCAGTCTCAAGCAATTAGGAGAAATCATTGAATATGTCAAATCTTACAAGAAAGAACTTTTTATTTAAAAAGGAAAACACAAGGTTATGAGTCTACTCTGCTTGCCTTGGGGAAAACTTTACTCCATGTGTCAAGACATTGGGAAAAGCCTCCTACAATCTCAGTTCTAGCTGACTCAGTCCACGTGGGCTGACCCATCTGACGCCTCAGGATTTCTGCTAGTATCTTTCATACATAGAACAGACACACTTGCGGTCGCATTGTATTTATTCAACAGCACCAGCATTCATTATGGACGTATTAAAAATTCAGATCCTCAGAGAACACTGTGGATCGAAGTATTGATTCCTGCTTCACTTTTCCCATCTGTCTAAACATCAATAACAACACTGTCTGGGGGGCAGGAAGCACTGGGCTAATGTACCTCCCTTCTATCATAATTCCAGAGTTCGCCTTAATTAAGATTGATTTTTTGCCCCCATGTTGTACATCTCTTAACTAACAGAAAAGTCGCCAGGGCACAGTTTAAGCATTAAGAATGTGAGGGATGGAGATGAACGGTGGAAACAGATCATGGGTGCTTATGGCGTCTAGACGCAGCACGACCAGTGCACTTCAAATGAATCGTCCGGCAGATTCCTAACGTTGAATGAGTCACAGAAGGACACTGGAAAATGCAACGCGCCTGATTCACTTTCCTTCCTATGTGCTGCCTGGGAGCAGTATAGTTTATCAAAGGAAGGAAGATGCTTTAGCATAAGTGAGGGAAGGCTGCAGCTGGCCAGGGCTGTCTGGTCTTTTTTTTCCCCTTATTCGAAGACTTTTTTACCATCATCAACGGCCTGCTATTGCATGTTCACTATAGGGCAAGCTCCTTCAAATACAAGTGCTGGACAAAGAATGTCATTGCTGCCCTAAGAAAATAAGCAACTAGTGTGGACTGTAGACACAGTATTAAAGAACAGGGATGTCGGATCCTACCATCCATGAACACCCGCACTCCATCAAGGGGCTTTGATGAGTTCTGGCTCTAGGTACAGAAAGAGAGGTTCCTTTGGCTCCTTTGCTGGAATTTAAGGATGATTTTTATTTAAAAAAATCTGAAAAGTAGCTATTAGATCAGTGCCAGAAGAGGTTGCTAAGGTTTGTGAATATCTTAGCTACTATGACGTTATATTGCATATTTATTTTGCTTTGGGGGTCACCCCAAAACAAACAAACAAAAAGTAAATAAAAAGTAATCTCTGATCATTGCCCACAGAATCCCTGGGCTGGGAGTAGGATAATGGTGGGGCTATATTCCTGGAAATGATTTTCCTCCAGTTTTTAGATGTTGTGTATATACATTGATTCATTTCCTCCATTTGTCTTTGTTCATTTGTTGATTGAGGGGAGAGATTCCTGGTGATGCTCAGGGACTAACTCCAGTTTGGGGTTCAGGAATTGCTTAAAGGGGTATTCCTTATACCCCCCTGGCAAAGTTAAAACCCTATTGTAGCCATTGGGGCTATCTTGCTGGCCCTGTAGCCTTATTTTGCAGTGCCAGGAACCAAGTCCAGGGCCTCACACAGGCAAGGAAGTTTTTGCACCATTGCACCATATGGCTAATTCCTACTTTTCCTTCTTTAAAACCAGACTTAGACAATTTCTCAAATCTCATTAGTTGTGCACTGATTTTTTTTCAGCTTTCACTTCCCTTTTGAGTCTAGTAGGTAAAGTCTCCCTAATGTACAGGAATCGCCTAACTCTAAGGTCAACTCACTGGGAATGTTTTCTACCAGACATATAGGGCTGCGTTACATGGAGAGGAAATTAATGTAGTGGAACATTTTAGCACAAGGGTAACACAAGCCCCAGAGGGAGCAAGAGGAAATGGGTGAAGGGACCCTGGGACAGTGATTTTGAAGGGTGGTTGCATTTTTTGTGGACCGTTCTCCATACGCCATGCCCAGTGTTTGAGATTCTTAAGATTTCGGAGAAAGCATTGCCTGTAATTCCTGGGATCCTGGCATAGGGACTCAATTCTTTGGCTTCTGTTCATGCCTTTTTAAAAAGGATAGGGGAAAGGCAGGTGTGCATATAAACGCTCTAGGACCCTTTAAACACAGAGCATAGCACTTCCCTCTTGCCTTGTAACATTTTCTCAGTCATTTTGTGAATTAGGGTGTAGATATTTCAATGTGGATATTATGCCTAACTCCATAGCCCAGAGCAATTTAAAAAATCTATCCAGCTTCTTCTGATTTTTTATGCCAAGTACCCTGAGGAATAAGTCTCATTTACTTATTTATTTTTTTGCATTCTCAGGCCACATTCCAGCAATGCTCAAGGGTGACCCTCTGGTGATGCTCTTTGTAGCATGAGGACCATGTAGCTATACAGATCAAACTAGGGGAGCCACATGTAAAACAAGTAACTTTTACCCCTGTATTACCTCTTCAGTCTGATAAAATGATTTAAGCCCTCCACTGAAGGTTCCTTGTCTGATGATTAGTTAAAAGGTAGAGAAGGAAACAAGTTACAGTTTCTCTTTATTCAAATGTTTCTCTTCTATTTTCCCTCCTATTTCCACAAAACTGTGCTGAAAATTGAGCCCTTAATATTTTTTTCAGAATTAGAAACTACAGGAGCTGGAGCAACAGAATAGTGTATAGGTTTTTGCCTTGCATGTGGCCGACCGAAGTTTCATTCCCAGCACCTATATGGTCCTCCAGGCACTGTCAGGAGTAACCCCTGCGCATCTCTAGTTGTGATCCTAAAAAGCAAAAAACTAACCAACCAAACAAAAAAAAAAAAAAACAGAATCAGAAGCTACAGAATGCATTTACAATTTCCTTATCAACCTACTAACACACTCAACATGGTCTTTCGTCTTCAATAAGGTGTCCCCAATCTGCCAGAACAAATGGTAGAATTGCTGTGTGGAGACTGACATAATTCTGATGTCTTCCTCTGGTGGATATTATTATTACTAAAAACTTCTGAAATAAACACTTTCTATTCTCTTCTTTCGTCATGTCAATTGAGTAACAGGGAATTGAGATAATTTATTTCCACATAGTATAAAAAGGGGAGAGCAGAACTGGTTTGACCTCAGCTCTTGATCACCAATCCCCAAAAATACTTAGTCCAAAGCTTTAGGCTTTGGCTCTGGCATTCCTCATATCAATTGTCCAACCAGCTGCCACAGGAAGCGTGTCAAATCAGACGGATTAGAACACAAACTGCCTTTCCAACCCAGTTCCAGAAATATCTGTTGAATGCCTGCTGCACGCCAGGTGCCGTTTACCTGGCGTTCTGCAATGTTTGTGCCAACTCAGCCTTACAGCATTAGCTATGCTCTTTGGAAGAGGCTGTGTATCAACTTTAGAAATTGTTCATGTCAAGGACATCCTCAAAATTGCTATCGATGCAAATGCTTTCTGAATGCTATATAGATGTGGATAAGAAGGAAAAGTAACTTGATTTGAATAAAAGAAAATCAGCAGAAGTTGTTTTGTCAGTTCCTCTCAGAGAACTGCTGCGAATAATATGGAGTAAAACATCCCAGGGAGGGCTCCATTGCATGGGGAGGAAATTAAAGTAGTGGAAGAACTTTAGCACCATGGGAGCACAAGTCCCAGATACAGCAAAGGGCTGAAGGGACCCTGGGACAGTGATTTTGAAAGACGGCTGCATTTTGTGGCCCCTTCCCAGTACCTTTGTGTCCAGTGTTTGTGACTCTTAAGATTTCTCTTATTGGAGATAGCATTGCCTGTAATTTCTGGGATCCTGGCATAGGACTCAATCCTTTGGCTTCTGTTCATGTCTTTTTAAAAGGATAGGGAAGGCAGGTGTGCATATACTCCAGACCCTTTAAGCACAGAGCACCAGCCTTCCCGTGATGAAACCAGAGTGGGGTTCAGAGAGAGTTCAAAGTGGGGGCTCTTGATCAAGCTGTGACCCTGCACTGCTTTGACTGTTTAGTTCTTCAAGAATCTCTGAAGTCTGGTCCGACTCCAAAAGGCTGAACACATCAGCCTGCATACGCTTTTGGAAAATTCCCAAAATTGGTTTTCATCTGTGAACCCGATTAATTTCCTCCTCTGCCTCCTCTCTCCATACCTTACAGCTTCCTCTGAAAGCTATAAAAATCTCTAGAGGTCCTTGAAGTAATGAGAAAGCTGCTGCTTACTCCCCTCTCTAATAATCATGCTTTGATTTTGCCATAGAAGTCTTCAGCTTACTGCTCCTTGTCAGCACGGTTCCTGCAGTCCTGAACCTCTCTCTCATGCATCCTGGCCTCCGGGCTGCGCTTTCAGGCTCAGCTACGGTCCTCTGCTTGGCCGTTCCCCGCCCTCTGTGTGAATGTGTCCACTAGGTGGAGCTGTAACAATTTAGCTCACAGATGACAGCGTTAGACAGATCGTACTCTGACCACTGCTCCTGACTCAGGGGAAGCATATTGCTATGGCCCCGAATTGCCAATCAAGTGCAGAGTCAGAAAAAAAAAAATCCCCAAACAGGGTCACAACCGCAGATAACAAATGCCATGGCACAAAAGTGGACGTTGATTCCATGAGCTTTTAGCCTGAATAGCGGGTTTGCCTAATATATGCTTAGTTTCTCATAGTAAATTAAAACAAAATAAACCAACACAAACCTTGCACCCAGCAACAGGAAGTTTTTGGTTCAGGTTTCTCTCTTCCACTCCCCACTGGCTGTGACCTTCTTCTCTCCGTGCTTGTATCTGTAAGGTATCAATGACTCAGAACACATGTCTGAAGGTTACACTGACTGCAGCTCTGAATTTTACTATAATAGTGTAGTATTTAACAGAGAACCAGGGGATGTTATGCATTCAACTGTTCAAATCTTGCTTCTGAGTGAAGAAACATAAAACCATTTCTATCCGTAATTCTACTCCAAATGGTAAAACACATATTTGAGTGTTTTTTTTCCCTCTTGGATTAACAAAGAAAAGGACAAAATCAGGAAATGTGTGATGTTGATTCTTGTGTGTGTGTGTGTGTGTGTGTGTGTTATTTTCAAGGCGCGAGGTGACCTTCTAAAAAGGAATTTGACACCAACTATTCTTCTACTGTGCTTGTTAACAAATTTAATCATTCCAGGGAGCACCTTCATTATAGTGGATTTGGCCTCTTGGCATTCTTTTCTATTGGGATAAAATTTTCCCTGTTGCATTGTATATCTGATGCAAAGAAGTGACTTGTTGCTGGAGAATAAAAGAGGAATATTCCCTATTTACAGTTCATTTGGGATTTATATTTCAATCTGGTACCTCGATTTTACATCCTGAAACAAGTTTCTTCTATTTTTAGAGCATTCAGCTCTCTTTTTGGGAGAGATTTCTCTAATACCCAAAACAAATACATCTTTTGTCAGAAGATATTAGAATTTGACATTGGCCTTCCTCTCCTTTTTAAAATCATCTGTTTTTTTTTTTTCCCAGCCCATGGCACGAAAACTGATCCTTTTAATCTGTTCTTTGTAAAACATTAATTGGAGATTGGAAATACAGAAGACCTAATAGGTATTTTTTTATGAAAGAAAGGTCGTGAGGGCACTCAGATAAGCCCAATTTATTAGAGCAGCGAGGAATTGAAGATCTTGAGGTTAAGTGTCTTGTCCAAACTTATTTAGTGAATGAGTAAAAATAAAGATTGCTTTAGAAAAAGAAACTAAGATTCAACAAAGGTAGGCTAAATAATTCTTTATTTTGCTTCCTAGAAAATTTCCCAATTTTTTTTAGGCTTTTTTTTTTAATTTTTTATTATACCACAGTGAAACATACAATTACAAAGGTGATCATAATTGGTTCTTATGGTAATACCAGCCCCCTCCACCAGTGCCCATTTCCCCACATTCCCACCCCTCCCCCAGTGCCCCATGCTGCCCTTCTTACCAGGTACCCCAGTTTCCTCTTTTCTCTCTTTCCTAAGGCAAGCATAGCATGGTTTCTCAATACAGGAACACTGTTCTGTGGTTGGCCTGTGTGATCTATGTGGAGCAAGTAAGCTGGCAAGCCTGTGTGATAATACTTTGTCAGAGTAGGTCAACAGCCTCCAAAATGTTGTTCAGTAACAATGAATTCAACTACCCAAAGAATTTTCCATTTAGTGAATGAAACATTCACCTTTCACATCGGTATCCCTCTCACCTTCCATCCTGTCCTCTCACTGAGCCATTGTTATAAGAATTCTTCTAAGCCATTAAAATGGCTATGAAAAAGCAAGAACAGCCATTCCCTTCTCACAGTGCTGACCCTCTACAAGTACCATTCTCCACCAAAAACACATACACACAGACACAAACAGACACAGACACAGACATACACAGACCGACAGATAGACACACACAGACACACACACCACGTATGCTCTGACTAGGCTTTAAATCCTCAGCTGTCTCTCATGGATTTGGAGTTGAGTTCCAGTCTCTGCTCTCTACCCCATTGCAATATCTATAGGGAAAACTCTTAAATAAACCCTCCCTTCCCTTTGAACAAGATGGTCATAACATGTTCGGTGACAAAATACAAGACTGCTCTTCTGGAAGTCTATCACACATCCAAGATATTTAACTCTGAGAAGTTCTGCAAAGGAGAAATGCTTTTACAACTCTATTACTCACTTTTTTCAAAGTAATAAATCTGGAGTCATTAATCAACTTGGACTTATTTTTTTTCATTTTAAGGACGATATGCTACCGTCCATGTGATTTAATTCCCAAGTATGTGTCATATACTTACTTAGTCATTCCATTTAGGGGGCTGATTCTTACTGAAACCATTTTAGGGGATCTCAAAGGGCTTTGCTACTGGGACTCGGCCCACTAATCTGGACAGTTCACCAGACTGTTAGGTTATGTTAAATGTTAGGTTCCACCCCAGCAATGCTGCTTGGACACAACTGTGCCTCAAGCCTCCAGCGCTGCACTCAGTGGTGCTCAGTGGAGCATGTTTTGGCAGGGATGGAGCTCAAGGCCTCAAACATGCAAAACAAGTGGCCCTCACCTCAGAGGACTACCTACCCCACCGTATTATTTACTTTGCCATCAGATCAGTGCACCTCCCAGCCCAGTCTCCTATGGTCAGTAATGCCTTGATTCCGAGAATTGCATTCTTCTCAAGGAGTCCACGGAGAACAGAGAGAGGAAAGCAAAGAAAATGTCACTGTGTGCTTGTGAGGGAAGTCCAGGGCCCTAGGTGCTGCTTGCACATTGGCAAGGATACAGACCTCCCTGTAGCTGGTTCAGAGAAGTGAACAGTTGGGGCTGGAGAGAGAGTAAAGGATTCAGGGTCTGCTTGTACATGTGATTGATCTCAGTTGGATCCATAATGTCACATGGTACCCACTAGTGGGAACAGCATCTTCCAGCATGGAGTTTGGGGAGAACCCAAGCACCACTTAGGTATGGCCCTAGCCCACATTCCCCCACAAAAAATGAGGAAAGTTCAGGCCAGAAGCGTGAAGTAAAGCAAGTAGGGCACTTGCCTTACATGCAGTCAACCAGGATTTGATTCCCAGCACCCATATGTTTATCCAAACTCAGCTAGAATGAACCCTGAGTGCAGAACCAGGAATAAGCCCTGAGAACTACCTCACATGCCCCTAAAACAAAACAAAAAAAAGGAAAGAAATTAGAAATTGACTATTAGGAACCAAAAAGCCACCTGGTTAGGGGTGATTGAAATGTGAAAAGTATCCTGTTGTCTTTTCCTAAGGATAACAAGATGGAAACCTTCAACAAAACCGTTATTTGCAGGTGCTCTGGATAGTAGTCTCCCGGGAATTTATCCGCTGGTGTCTGCCTTCCTGTAACCCTGTAACCCACCTTCCTAAAAATGCCCTCCCCTATCCACCTGCCCTACAAAGCTGCTTTTCATAATTCTTCAGACAAGATGTTTTTTCTGGGACATGAGTCCACCATCTGTGCACTTTGCCAGCCACTCAGGAAAACTGATTTTCTCTCTTCAACTCTTGTCTCTTAAATATTGATGTGCGAGCACTGAGTGCCTCCATTTTCATAAGGCAACATCCTGCGAGACAAAGAACTTATGAATGTGTAGATAACAATGTAATTAAGAACTTTTAACTATTTTAAGTTACATCTTCATATCTGTACATTTTGTGCTACTCTCTAATACATATTATTTTTTGTGCAAAATGATATTTTCTTTTAAAACCTTAAAAAATTGTGATTTGTTCATAGTCCATATAGACTTGGCATCTTTTCCCTGGAACATTGGCCTGCAAATCTTTGAGGAAATACAGAGAAGCAAGAGAAAAAAGACAAGAGGTTTATTACAAGCCTGTGGAGTGGTTTGATAGATGCCTTCCTCTCAGTGGTGTGGTCTTGTTCTACTGTCCATTTGCCTCCTTACTTATTGTTCTACACCTGCAGTGAAATGGCCAGAATTAGAATCGTCTATTAACATTCCTCTGTATGGGACATTTCATCCGGTAGTTCACACACTACATTTCTGTAATTACTGTTTTGGATATGGATGTCCAAATTGGGGTAGCAATTTCTTTCCCAAATCTGCTATCAAGAAAGATACTGTCTTTTGATATTTCATGCCAAAATTATTGGTTGCAGAATAGACTCAAAAGAATGATCTGTTATTGCTAAATCTAATAAAACTAGTGGGCAGAAGTGTATGTATTTCAGTCATATATAAGGCATTAAATTAAATTAGATGGTTGAAGATCTGGGTTGTTTCAACGAACTCTATGCCACATGAAATTCTCATTTCATTGAGTGAATCAGAATTACATTAATGTCCTCCAGATACATCTGTGATAAAGACTTTAAGGAGACCATTTAAAAAATCAGAGATTAAAAAGACTTCTTTGCATCAAAGTGGGAAATACTCTCATTGGTGTTCTTTCTAGTTCACTGAGAGCAAGAATACTCTACTGGTTCAGAGGAAATAATAAAACTTGTTATATAACAGCTTTTGTGAATGGGGTCAGGAATTGGTTATGTTAATTCAATTTCATTGATAAGTAAAAAGGGCATCAGGAAAATATTAGAGGACAATGGTGAATGGAACTTTCTATCCTTAGAATCAGTATCTTGGGCTGTTATAATTTAATTATCCTATTTTATCAAACACTTTCTCCTCGGTATGTTCAGGCAATAGTTTGAAGCGTGTGCTTCAGAATCAGTAGGTACTGGCCTATCACAGCTTGATTTAAATAGAAGGAGGAAGGGAACTACACAGTTAACTGACATGGATTTACTTATTGGTGTGTGTGTGTGTTTGTGTGTTGTGTGTGTGTTTGAAAAGTATTTCTTTAATTTTTATTCATTGAAGTTCTGTGATTTGCAGTATGTGTAATCCAATCACCACACTCATCACAAGCTTACTCACCTCCCTCCCCAAAAAACCCCAAAGCTTCTCCCACTTACCCCTCCTAAGTCAATTGTGTGGCTCAGTCGTCCTGTTGTATTGCCTTTGACCCTTTTTTGCTACCTGCTTTGTAGGTATCTTTAAGTCCACATATGACAGATTCTTAATCTGTCCATTCTTTCTTACATACTTCACTCAGCATGGTACCCTCTAGTTTGATCCAGGTTGCTGCAAATTGTATGGTTTTGTTCCTTCTTAGAGCTGCATAATATTCCATTGTTTAGAAAGAGAGAGAGAGAGAGTACACAACTTCTTAATCAATTTGTCCATATTGGGGCTGTTCCCATATCTTAGCTACTTGTATAAGTGTGGCAATGAGCATAGATGTACATGGATCCTTTTGTTGCAAACATTTGTGTTTGAGGGTAGATGCCAAAACAGAATCCTGCTGGGTATTATAGTTGTTCTGTTCCTATTTTGGGGAAGATGTCCATGTCACTTTCCATAGAGAATGAAGCTTGCATCCCCACCAATAGTAAATGAGGGTTCCTTATTTCCACAACCCTGCCAACTCCAGCTATTTTCAGACTTTGACATTTGACATTTCCTTATGTGAGATGATATCAACTGAGGTGGGTTTCATCTAAAAATAATATTTTAGGAATATTGGGGTTGGTTATCATATGGAAAGAGAACAATTTCAGTAGAATTATGCTTATTTTGAAATGTGACAGCACATCAGAAATGTGGGCAGAAAACCCAAATCTTAGTTATTTTAAACCCCCTCCCATTTTAAATAAATTTTAGCACTTGCTGGGAAAAAACACTAGAAAAATATATTGAAGGGAAAAATAGGGTCTAGATCTCACGACCCTCCCTATAAAATGGACCCTAGAACTAGTCACTAGATTTTGCCAATTTTTGAACTCTTCTTTTTCTAATTTTCTCTCCATATCTCATTTTCTCCTCTAGAATTTGTGATGACACTTTACTATTTAAATAAACTGTCACAGATTTAAAAGGTGGAAATTTGTCATTAGAGAAAAAGGAAGTAATTTTTATTATTATATTCTGTTGTAAACAAAACACCCTACTATCCCTCTTACACAATTTTACATCACTGCAAAAGTTTGCCTTATGATAACCAACAAGTCGCTATTCGGTGTGCTTTGGTTTGGTAGGAACCCTATAGTTAGCATGTCTTCTTTGACACTGCCTGTTTCCAACAAATCTGCACTCTCCTCCCCACCTTTCCCCCATTATCCACAAGGTAATTCAACTGAAAAAAAAAGTGCACTATTGTCTGAAGTCATTCATAGCAGTGAGTGATTTATGAATTGTTTACTCTGACCATTGTATTGTTTATGCCAGTGAAATTGTCAAGCCCCCTTAGTTTGGCCTATTACTGCAGTTTGAGTATCTGTTGAGGAAAGCGACTACAGTTGGGTGGAGGAGAGGTGGGGCTACCTGCAGATACGTAGGATTATTGACAACTAAGAAGGACACGCTTGTAGTGACATGCATGGCTTTGCAATATGTAATGATTACAAGGCACTCTACCAGCAAAGTAATCTTTAATCCATACGTCTCCAAGCATCTTAAACACATTGATTTATTAAATGTGGCCTCTGCAACAGTACTGTCTTCAAAATTAAATCACTTAACCTGCCAGTTCAATATTGCAACTCTTATCTGTTGCTATATCTATTTGACAGGAAATAAGAAACTAGGACCACCAGTTCTTTAAAAAAAAAAGTCTACCTTGTTAATTACATTGTGTCAGATGAGCTAATTGGCATTGTGGCCATCAAACAATGAACTTGCAGGGGGCATTATTCTTTTCTCAACCTGGTGATTGGGCAGAGTCCAATTCAGAGTCCACTGTAAATGATGATTCAGAGTCCACTGTAAATGTCTCATACTCTTGTTTTGGTAAACTTTGGAGCTAGAGCAGACTCATCTATTAGCTTGGTTTTAAAAATAAGCAATACAAATGCTCTATGTATCCAGGTGATGATAACAACGGGTTTCATTTTATAGGGCACTAAATTCTAGGCCCAATTTAAGGTCCCAGAAATCTAAACAATAAGAGAGATGGTGGTCCTTAAAACCTGCATTATATTTCGTAATTTATGGAGTTTTACATTAGAATAAAACAAGTAAAATGTGCCATTTAAAAGAAATACATTGAGTTTCCAAAAGCTACTAGACTTTTTCAGTAAGTTTAAGAAGTATCTCTTATCAACTGCAGTGGAATATTGTATGAAAATGATATCAATTGGTGAATGAAGTCTTTATGGGAAGAAATTGAATTTATGCCAGTACAACCTTAATGGAGATGAAAAGTATGCTTGGGTAAGTGCTTATTTTTTAATAAAGCAAAACATAATATCCTGAATTTCTGATCAGGCTTTGGGGGCACCCTACAATTAAATTATTTGCACTAGATATTAATATGCTTAATATCTTGTGATGCTGATGTAGGCTCTCCTGTTGCTAGAAACAAAACTTTAGTTTCCAGCAGTGAATCTGACTACTGCCTGAAGTCAGAAAGCAACACAATCTAGTTTGGATTCTGTTCCCCAGGGCTTCTGACTTCCTTGGTTGGAACAGGTACACACTTCTCAAGAGAGGGCTTGGCCACATTTAAGTTAATTATTTAAAGTAAGAGAGCACTTGTCTTTAAGAGTTGGGTGGTAATTCCTGACAACCTGGTTGAATAAGAAAACACATATTTTTGAACTCAGGAGATCAATACCACTCAGCCAGAAACCATTCACCATTCCAGGTGTGAAGGAAGGCAGAGTAAGATTGCCCTCAGAGAGCCTTTTCTTTACTTGAACCTTCATTCCTGGTCTTTTTGACTTGATCCTTCCTTTCATGCTGGGAACCAGGAGGGTATGGATGGAAATGGGAGGTAGAATTACAGGGTCTTCCCAATCCCTAGAGAACAATGCATTTGATTTGGTTTCTTGGGCTGATTAAAAACTTGAGCAAATTCATTTTTCCTGTGTCCAGTTTCGCAAATTTTCTTCTACAGTAAGGGACTTTGAGGTTGACCGCACCACTGATCCTAATAACTGAAGTTCTGTACATTTGAAAGATCAGTCTTTCTCCAAACTTACATAATAGCACTGAGAAGGAATCTCAAGGTCCTTGGAGTTTTCCATCTTCCTTTTGTGATCAATAAAGTGAGTCCAAAAGGCATATGAAAAAAGTGCTCTTCATCTTTAATCATCAGGGAGATGCAAATCAAAACAACAATGAGGTACCATCTCACCCCACAGAGACTGGCACACATCCAAAACAGCAAGAACAACCGGTGCTGGCATGGATGTGGGGAAAAAGGGACTCTCATCCACTGCTGGTGGGAGTGCCGACTGGTCCAGCCCTTTTGGAAAACAATATGGGCATTCCTCCGAAAGCTAGATATTGAGATCCCATTTGATCCAGCAATAGCACTCCTGGGAATATACCCCAGAGACCGAAAAACACATAGCAGAAACACTATCTGTACTTCTTTATTCATCTCTGCGCTATTCATTATAGCTAGAATCTGGAAACAACCTAAATGCCCGAGAACAGAGGACTGGCTAAAGAAACTGTGGTTCATCTACACTATGGAATACTATGCGGCTGTCAGAAAAGATGAAATTATGAAATTTACCTGCAAATGGATGGATATGGAGTTTATCATGCTGAGTGAAATTAGTCAGAAAGAAAAGGACAGATATAGAATGACTGCATTCATTAATAGGATATAAATAGATACCAGTGTTTTACTAAATATAGGAAATGGTAATGGCAGATTAAAACTCACCACTGAATATACACAAAGAGACTTAAGTGATAAACTCTAAATATCTGCAGGGCTAGCCACAATGTGTAAAATAAGAGGGAGAGAGATGCAGAGACAGAGAGAGAGATAGATAGAGAAAGAGAGGAAACTGGGGTACCTGCTATTAAGGCGGCCTGGGGCGGGAGGGGTACATTGGTGGTGGAAATGGGGCACTGGTGGAGGGATGGGTGCTGGAATACTGTATTACCAAGAACCAATTATGAACACCTTTGTAATTGTATGTTTCACGGTGGTATAATAAAAAAATTAAAAAAAAAAAGAAAGTGAGTCCATAGAAGTTCTGATTTGGAAGCCCAGTTAGACTCTTACAATAACTTCTTTGTTGTTCAAAATTCTCTCACAGCACTAATAATCTAGAAAACCTTATTGGAGAGAAATATGTCCATAAAGAAAAATTAACACTGATTCCAGTGATATCACTAACTCTGCTGCCAATGTTTTACATTATAACTTTATTATGGCTTTTCATAATTCACTAAATATGGTGCAACACAATGGTTCTAAAATGTAAATGCTGGACCAGAGAGATAGCACAGGAGTTAAGGTGTTTGCTTCCATGTGGCTGGCTCAGATTTGCTACTTAGCACCTTTAGCATGAAGTTAAAAGTGAGCTGAAAGCACAGCCAGGAATGGCCTCCACACACCACTCCTCCATAAGGGTAAAATTTTATAATAAAGATAAAATTCAAGCTTAATAGACCTAAGTTCAATTCCTGATTTACTGAGAACTAGCCATGTATCAGTTTCTTTTTTTTCCAGCAAAAAGGGGCTAGACAAAATACCCATCTTATTTAATGAGTGAGAGAATTAGATGGTGAAATGTATATAAAGTTTTGACAGAGTGAACCCTCGCTCTATTGCATAACAATAATTTTGTGGTAGGTCTATTTACAATGAAACCAAATAGCTATTAGAGTCCTTACTTTACAGTTAAGAAATGGAATCTCTAAGGGTTTAAATAATTTGATGAGAAGGAAAGAGCTAGTAAATTAAAGTGTGATTATTATTCTGAATAGATTGCAGTCACCAAGATTCACAGGACTGAGAGTCTAAAACATTTAATGAAATGAAATGATGGATGTTTTGGTAAAAGATTTGAAGTTTTACTGATGGAAGTAAGGAAGAGAAATGCACTTGTTATCCAAATGTTACTGTACTTCTAAACCTTTAGATTGTTTTATTCTCATTGCAATGTAGTTCAATACTGAATACATACTGCAGACTCCCAGTTAGGAAAGCTATGAGAACCATGGGCCACTCTTCATGCTCAAGCCTCAAATCTAGACCAGAAAAAGAAAGGACAGGAGGTTAGGTGTTTGCTTTTATGTATCCAACTTGGATTCAGTGCCCAGCACTGCATAAGTTCCCCTAAAGCCGTACAAGGACTACTCCTAAGCCCGGTCATTTGTGGACGAAATGCTATCCCCACAAATAACAAAATCTACTCAATTTCAAAATACCAGGTGATAGATCAGAGACCTCAGCTGGCACAGATGGAAACAAAGAGACAAGTAAAAGGGAAGGGATAGGAGAAGTTTATTGGGATGTGCTCCCGGGTGGAACTCTAAAAACTTAGGTTGAGGCTGGGGTAGAGCCATACCTTGGAAGAAAATGAGCGGGATTCTTAAACTCTTTTGGATAAGAAAAGGGAACCAAGACGAGTGGAACCCGTGTGCTTGGTCCAACCCCTATTATTGTGGGGGATCAATGTGGAGAAGCACCGGGCTTGGGCTGGGAGCTTCCTGTCATCAGGTGGGCCATTTGCCCTGTCTTCCTTGCTGGGGAAAGGTGACTTCTGATTCTGGATGTTGCTGATGTTGCTGCTTATCAGCTGATCACCATTTGGTCCCCGTTGAAATTTCCTCCGTTGAACCCTTACATCAAAATCTACTTTAGATTGTTTTATTCTCATTGTAATGAAGTTCAATGCTGCATTGCGATGAAATGCATTTAATGCACAGTTGCAATAGATTGTAACTGTGATGACAATAGATTCCACAGTCCTTATTTTATAATTTCCTAACCCACCACACCTGAAATCCAATAGTAGCATTTTTACACTTTCACATATTAACAAAATATTGAAAGTCAGCTTATTTATATGCCAGATTTTTCTTTGTGGGTCTTTGTGGTTTGTGTATTCCTTTCAACTATTCTGAAACTTATTGTAGTCGAAGGTATGGACTCAAAACCGAGGACTGACATGGTTATTTAAAACAATTAATCTCCCTTGAAAGAAAGGTACCTCAAATGAGGTCATTATAGTGTTTCGAGCAATGCATACTATTTTCCTGGTACATCGGAGATTTTGTTCTCTATTAAGGGAAACTCAATGAGACCTAAGAGTCAATGTACTGGCATTCATCTCCATCACCCTAAATAGCTCCCTTCCAGTACTCAAGGCACCACCCCTTTACAACCAGTGGTGGAACATTTATGTGAGTCCTGCCGGGTCTTAGAATTTAATTGGGTCTCCACCCTGCAGGATCAAACCTTTCCTTCTATTTTGCAGTTGGATCTGCCATGCAGCTATGAAAGTAAATGCTTTTTTTAAAAGAAATCATAGAATTTCTTTTTTTGGTTTTTGACCATATATTAGCCTGAAAACTAAAATGGCTTATCATGACATTCTTTCTCTTGCAAGCTCTCTAGTATGGTCAGAATTAATTCTACTCTTCTGCAGTCTCTACGTGCTTTGGCGTTTGCGTAATATTGCTTTGTACAAGTTACTCCATCTGCTTCAATTAAAGCTTCTGCGGGTAATAATTTAAACAGCTGCTTGACATGGAATGCTATGGTGGATCACTAGCCTATTTTCTGCTTTACAGTATTATGGGCCCTTTCTTCAACCTTAACCATTAAAGATTAACTATCTCCCATCACCATCTGTGAAGGACTTTTTTCCTGGAATTGCTTTTGAACAAATATTGTCTTTGGGATTGATCAGAGCAAAACCATTAGCCAGTCTAGGTATCTGTAGGGTGATGGATGAACTATCATACAGGAAATTAGGTGCTTATGGAACTTCATCAAGACAGGAGTCTCTAAGATTGGGGAGAAGGCCAATATCTCACATTCACAACATAGTTTTATATTCATTTTTTGCAGGCTTTACAGAAGTTGCAGTAGTGGTCACTGCAGCTTCAGGTGATTTGATAGGAACTGCTAGAAAGGGTTTTGTAAATTTTCCCCCACATATAAATTGACCCCAAATCTGCTTGTTGTTACTAGAGTATCAGCAGTCTCCATTCTGCTTGTCTTTTAGTTTCATTCTAAGTTATATGACTTTCATTGGTAGACGATCAGCTAGATACCTGCCAGCATTATTCCCATATGCATTATAAGTGGCAGTTAGTTACATAATGTATGTAGTCTTTAACTCTTCAAACCCTGTCTGACAGTAGACAGAAATTCTAATTACTAGATGTTGTCATTGCAATATTTTATCACCAGTGTCATATGCAGCTGCTTTACCCTTCTAAGTGCATGTAAACGTCTGTAGTATAGAAATGTTGAAGGTAAAATAGAAGCAGATTGGTTCATCAAAAGCCATTTTTCTGATAAAATTCTAAGTTAATCAAGCATTACATAAAACCTTATCTGACAAATCATTCTAATCTAATGCAAGAGTTCTCTTCAATTTTTAAAGACACAGGAAGAAAAATCCTTTAAAGTGTGTTTCCGGGGCCAGAGAGATAGCACAATGGGTAGGGTACTTGCCTTGCATGCTGCTCACCGGAGTTCAGTCTCCAACATCCCATAGGTTCCTTCTGGCTCTTCTGGGAGTGATTCCTGGGCACCACAAGATGTGTCCTCCTCCCCCAAACTGAAGTAAAATAAAATTTTACAAGAGAGTTATTTTCTGGTCTCACCCTTTACGTTGTAAAGCCTTCTTCCTTTCCCTTTGGGAATTTAAATCATTCTCAATCATTTTTTTTTGATTTTCATTGGATTTCTCATCATTCTTCTCTAGAGCAAAGCATATGATCAAAACATTATTACTTACATATTTCCACTGTTGTCTAATACAGCTATTTACCATATAAAGTGGCATAATGGGGACTGGAGTTGGAGAGTGAGAGGAGAGAAATAGCATTCTTTGGATGTGGGAGGCTCTAATTCAACCCCGCCATTGTGATAGGTCCCATACATAGACCAATCAGTAGTCCCAAGAGCTATCAAGTGTGGCCTCAAAACAACAAGTATAGCAAACAAAAAATTTGGTAAATTAGCACAATTAAGATTTATCACTTATAATGAAGCACTCTTTACTGGAACTTTTTTCCACATTATAAGTAAATAGCTGAGAATAGACAAGTTACTTATTTATTAATAAGAAAGGATTTGACATAGGGAAAAGATGGAATTTCAAAACTATTTCTGAATATTGGTTGCTCACTAATTTAGATTTTTTCTCAATTAGTAACCAATTAATTAATGTTTAACGTTTCTTACAGGTACACACAGAAATAAGTTAAGCATTATTGATGTTTATATTTTCTATGTATTAGTCATTTTGGATTTCTATTCATTATGGAAATCCAAATGGGTGAATCACATAAATTCAGCTATTTAAAATGTAAGAGGGAGCCAGAGTTCAAAGGGCTGAGTGCATGTGTTACATATGGGAAGCCTGAGTCCAATCCCTGAATCACATGATCCCATGAGCACAGAACCAGGAGTAGTAGGCCCTAAGTAACATGAGGTGTGATAGCACCCCAAACTAAATACATAAGCATAACAAAATTGCAGCACCAACTTCTTTGAACTCTGCACTATTGGTGAGCTTCAATGAATTTACCAGAGAAACTATTCATTGAATAATGAGGTCCCATTCATTATTCAAGTTAATTCTCAAAAGATACAAAGGTATGTCTATGTACACACACACAAAACATACAACATGAACACACACATTTTCTCTTGCTACACCTCAATGCTACAGTCAGAGACAGTAGCTCAAATTACTTGACTTCAAAGGGTAAGCATAAGCAACATGAAGCCACCCCTTTACCTGGTAAATTCTATCACTCCAGCAAATGTCACTTACACAACTTTCCAGCTCCTTCCTTCCTAAGGTAATCATCCCAGAAGCTGGATGCGGCTGTGCTTCGGCACCTGTCATTTTGACATTTCATACTTTCTGTAGAAAAGAGAAGTTGGTAGAATGTGAGAAAAGTGGAACTTTGACAGGTTGTCAGAGTATCTTGCAGCAGAGACCAAGCTGCCAGCCAGCCTGTTTTTTGGTGTATTTCAAAGCATCCTAGCAAATGAATTGCCTTTCCTAATGGAAGAACTTCTTAAGTAGGGAGACACCTTGCTTTGTACAAGCTGGAAATTAAATGAGGTTTACCTGGAATTGTTTTAAATTTTCGGTGATGTATCCCCAGGTGGATATCAAATAAAAATCCAAGTTGTAAAATCCCAAACTGATAGGAGAATATCCTAGTTGTCTGATTTGAATTCTAGACTTTTTGAAGTTGGCTTGTTGGAAAGTCCAGAAGATCTGGGAAATGGGATTTCATTTTTATCACTGAATAGGGTGACCAATGTTAAAAGTGTCTGCCACAAGGCACCAGCAGAGAACAGCCAGGACATGTGGCTTTAAGCTTTCTTCCAGCCATAAATGGAACCAGGATGTAAGTTAAATATGAGCAGCCATAGGAAACAGTTATGAGACAGATGATCTGTATGAAATTTGTTAGCAAGGACACAATCTTCTACCAAGTCCACTTTGGTTGTATATATTCTGGAGCAGAACTTCCCAGAGAACAGCAAATAGTAGAGTGCAGTAGAATCCAATTCTTTTTTTTTTTTTGCCTTTTTTGGGTCACACCCCGCAATGCTCAGGGGCTACTCCTGGCTCTGCACTCAGGAATCACTCCTGGCGGTGCTCGGGGGGACCATATGGGATACCGGGGATTGAACCCAGGCCGGCAGAGGCCGGGCCACGCAGGGCAACGCCCTACCCGCTGGGCTATCGCTCCAGCCCCCAAGAATCCAATTCTTAAGGTCAACAGTAGTTTTGTCCTTTTATTTAAACTTGATACCCAAAAAAGAAAAAAGGAAAGAAAAAATATTATGTGAATGTCCGCCGATTTCTTCTTTATCCAGAGAGGTTTCACTTTCCTGTTAACTGCTTTGCTCAGTACCATAGTAGGTAGGGTAATCAATGGGCATTTGGTCAATAGAGAGATCAAGGATAGATGCCTCGTGCAGAGACTCCTTGACAAAGAGGATATGTACTCAAGGGCTCGGAGTGAGACAGATCCAAGATTATTTGAAGCATCTTTTACTGAGTGGCACTTTTCCTTCTTGCCTTATTTCTTTCCATATCTTTGCTTATAAAAGACCTTTCTTTTGCAGGTAGGAACTGAGGTGGAGTTTGGGTCACACCTGGTGACACAAGGAGACATATCTTGACTCTGTGCTCAGAAGTTACCCCGGCTGTCCTTAATAGAAACCTATCTAATCTGGGGATAAAATCTGTTCTACTTCACTGTATCACTGTATCACTGTCTTCCCCGTTCATCATCGATTGACTCTAGTGGGCGACAGTAACATCTCCACATGTCCTGTCTCATGCAGGTAGAGCGCAAGGGCACCTGCTCGCTCCAGGAACATAAAGAGCCTCAAACCATTCCATCAGGTCATGGGAATGAGGTCTATAATTGTTACTGGTATTTGGCATATCAAATACGACATGGGTAGCTTGCCAGGCTCTGCCGCGGGTAGCAGACTCTTGTAGTCACCTCTAAATCCAGCATTTATTGGTGAACCGCTCAGCCGCTTGTGGCCACACGAGCCAGACTGTGATAGATTGGTCTGATGGGTGGAGTTCTGATGAGAGGGAAATCCGGATGTGGAAAATGGAGGCCCCTCATGGAGTGGGGGGGGGGGGCATCTGGCTTGTTGCGAAGCTCTGCTGGGGTGGCAGGCCAGGGCTAGAACCCGCCATCCTTCCTGGGTGCCTCGTGAGTGGCTGGGCACAGGGAGAGCCAGTAGCAGCTCTGCCCCATGTCTGTGAGTCTCTGTTCTACTTCATATAAAATAAATTCCTTAACACTTTACACTTTTACATTTTCTCTCCCCCCCCTGACCCTATAACATACCTTTCTAAGCAATTTTTATGACAATTCTTCCATGTATTTATGCTATTTTCACTTTTCTTTTTCCTTAATTAGAATCACATATGTACATATGAGATATTATATATGTATTTATGTATATATTTGCATATATACATACTTGACTGAGGTTCTGGGGAACTTAAATTCTTGCTGCAAATATTAAACTTGGACATGATTACTTCCATTTTGACTTTATTTTTCTTATCTATAAAATTGTAACATTATTGACTCATAAATGTTTGTGATGTTTAACTTCATAGAACTTCATGCCTGTAATTGCTGAGCACAGTTCCCTTGAGAGCATGTGAAGAATTGAGAGATGAGAGACCCGTAGTGAGTGTTAAAGGATTTCAAAAGAGACCATTTCGAAAACTTTTATTTAGACAATTGTGCTGTACAAAATTATTGGTAGTTGGGTTTTAGGCACACAATATTGTGACATCAGCCCCACCACCAGAGTCAACGTCACTCCACTTATGTCCTCAGGCTTCCTCCCGTCTACACAAACCTACTACCTTGATGGGCACCTTTGACATTTCTCTGCTTGTAGCTCAGATCTCACCACTCTTTGTATATAGCCGTATTTACAGATGTACCAATTCACTGGGATAACTGAGGTCGCTGAGCTCTGCTCCCCTTACTTTATCTTTTCTCCTTTCTTCTATGTTAAGTGAAGTAATCCAGAAGAAAGACAAACACAGGGTGATCTCACTCCTCTGTTGTATCTCCCCTAACTGGAAGAGGAAATGTAGAGCAATAGATGGGGACGCCTAGACCCTTGGATATGCACTTGAGAATGCCCTTAACTATTGAGTATAGTAAAAGGTAGACTTGATCACTTGATCACTTGACATCCCGCTTTTCATCAATTTGCTCGAGCAGGCACCCGTAGTATTTCCATTTGATCCTATCACGTGCCAGTGTAGCCCAATGAAATCTGATTGCTTCAGGAATACAAAGAGCCCCCAAACCATTCGTTCAGGGGGTTACGGTTAGGGTTAGGGTTAGTGTTAGGGTTAGGAGAAGGAAGACAGAGAAACAAAAGAGACCATTTCATACTCTTTTTCATGGCTACCTAACAATAGATCATTATATTGGAGAAGTCAGACTAGTAGCTGTTTTTCATTGCCTTGGGAATTGCTCACCAGCTTCTCAGTTCTATCTTTGTTGTGCAAATTCTCCACCTGTCTCCTTTCTCAAGAAGATTTGCATTTCTGGTATGTTCAAGTACTCTATGCTCCTCTACAGATTTGTCTATGTAATGCATCTTTGTGTTTACAGAACATGAGTGGTGGCATAGATGGGAATCAGTGAGAGAAGAAATAGGAAGGGAGATGAATGAATTTACTCATTTTTGTTAAAAATCTTCAAAGATAGAGTCTAAAAAACAGAGGAAATAGGCCATTATGATGCCTAGTGAGTGGAAGCTGGCAGTGCTTTTGCTAAAGGGTAGCTCTATTATAACAGAAAAGATTAGTAGGTAAAAGGCAATCAAGGACAGAAGGGACACAAAATTCAATGGTATTCTTTCATAATAGCTAGAGCAAATAATACTAAACTTTGTAGGAACAAGCCTAATAAAATAAAAAATGACAAAAAAGTAATCTGGAAGCATCGCACTTTAATATAGTTTATTTCAAGTTATATTAAAACCCTATAATAATCAAAACAGTCTGATTTTTGCATAAGACAAATACATGTTACCAGGACAGAACATAGAGCTCAGAAATAAACTCATAGCTAAATTGCCAACTAATTCACAATGAAGGAACCAATAATTTTCAACAAGATGATTATAATCTCCAGCAAATGTGCTTGAAAAACTAGACAGCTACATGAGAAAGAATGACCCTCTTATCAGCTCTGCCAGCTTGACTGAAATCCCAAGCAGCAGAAAAATATATTGCTGTGACTGAATCAGTTTTTCTTCATGTCCCTTGCCTCACACTTAAAGTTCCTTTTGGAAGTCCCCAAATAAACAATTAGATGTTTTACATTGGTTCCAATCTGTTAATGGAACCTGTTTGACTCATTTTTGAAGTGCTCACTAAGATAACTAAGAGTGAAGAAAGGGGCAGCAAAAGAATAAGGTGTAGATAGATAGATAGATAGATAGATAGATAGATAGATAGATAGATAGATAGATGATAGATAGATAGATAGATAGATAGATGATAGATGATAGATAGATAGATAGATGATAGATAGATAGATAGATGATGAATGATAGATAGATAGATAGATAGATAGATAGATAGATAGATAGATAGATAGATAGATAGATAGATAGATAGATAGATAGATAGATAGATAGATGATAGATAGATAGATAGATAGATAGATAGATAGATAGATAGATAGATAGATAGATAGATAGATAGATAGATAGATAGATAGATAGATAGATAGATGATAGATAGATAGATAGATAGATAGATAGATAGATAGATAGATAGATAGATAGATAGATAGATAGATGATAGATAGATAGATAGATAGATAGATGATAGATAGATAGATAGATAGATAGATGATAGATAGATAGATAGATAGATGATAGATGATAGATAGATAGATAGATAGATAGATAGATAGATAGATAGATAGATAGATAGATAGATAGATAGATAGATAGATAGATAGATAGATAGATAGATAGATAGATAGATAGATAGATAGATAAATAGATAGATAGATAGATAGATAGATAGATAGATAGATAGATGATAGATAGATAGATAGATGATAGATAGATAGATAGATAGATAGATAGATAGATAGATAGATAGATAGATAGATGATAGATAGATAGATAGATAGATAGATAGATAGATAGATAGATAGATAGATAGATAGATGATAGATAGATAGATAGATAGATAGATAGATAGATAGATAGATAGATAGATAGATAGATAGATAGATAGATGATAGATAGATAAATGATAGATAGATAGATAGATAGATAGATGATAGATGATAGATAGATAGATAGATAGATGATAGATAGATAGATAGATAGATAGATAGATAGATAGATAGATAGATAGATAGATAGATAGATAGATAGATAGATAGATAGATAGATAGATAGATAGATAGATTGATAGATAGATAGATAGATAGATAGATAGATAGATAGATAGATAGATAGATAGATAGATAGATAGATAGATAGATAGATAGATAGATAGATAGATAGATGATAGATAGATAGATAGATAGATAGATAGATAGATAGATAGATGATAGATAGATAGATAGATAGATAGATGATAGATAGATAGATAGATAGATAGATAGATAGATAGATAGATGATAGATAGATAGACAGATAGATAGGTAGATAGATAGATAGATGATAGATAGATAGATAGATAGATAGATAGATAGATAGATAGATGATAGATAGATAGATAGATGATAGATAGATAGATAGATAGATAGATAGATAGATAGATGATAGATAGATAGATAGATAGATAGATAGATAGATGATAGATAGATAGATAGATACATAGATAGATAGATAGATAGATAGATAGATAGATAGATAGATAGATAGATAGATAGATAGATAGATAGATAGATAGATAGATAGATAGATATGCACCATATATATTATATACCTATATAAGAGACATATATATACATACATGTCTCTCTATCACTGTATTACTATCTTCCCATTCATCATCGATTGGCTCGAGTGGGCACCAGCAACATCTCCATATGTCCTGTTTCATGCTAGTAGAGCCCAAGGGCACCTACTTGCTCCAGGAACATAAAGAGCCTCAAACCATTCCATCGGTCATGGGAAAGAGGTCTAAAATTGTTATTGGTATTTGGCATATCAAATACAACACGGGTAGCTTGCCAGGCTCTGCCGTGAGGGTAGCATACTGTTGTAGTCATCCCAAAATCCAGCATTTATTAATGAACCAAGCGGCAGCTTGTGGCGCGCAAGCCGAGCTGTGATAGGCTGGTCTGCTGGGTGGTGTTCTGACAAGAGGGAAGTCCAGATGTGGAAAATGGAGGCTCTCATGGAGTGAGGGAACATCTGACTTGTTGGGAGGTTCTGCTGGAGTGGCGGGCCAGGGCTAGAACCCGCCATCCCTTCTGGGTGCCTCGTGAGCGGCTGGGCACAGGGAGAGCCAGTAGCAGCTCTGCCCCTTGTCTGTGAGTCTCTGGATCAGCATACCTGAGCCGGGTTTAAAAAAGATTGCTGCAGGGTGGATCTCAATGAACCGGGCTGTGATAGGCTGGTCTGCTGGGTGGAGTTCTGATGAGAGGGAAGTCTGGATGTGGAAAATGAAGGCTCTCACGGAGTGGGGGGTTGTTTGGCTTGTTGCAAGGCTCTGCTGAGGTGGCGGGCCAGGTTTAGACCCTGCCATCCCTCCTGGGTGCCTCTTGAGCAGCTGGTACTGGGAGAGTCAGTAGCAGCTCTGCCCCATGTCTATGAGTCTCTGGAACAGCATACCTGAGCTGGTTTAAAAAAGACTGCTGCAGGCTGGATCTTGATGAGCCGAGCTGTGATAGGCTGGTTTGCTGGATGGAATCTCTCTCTATAGGTATATAAATATATATACATATTTATATAGGTATATAAATATTTATACATACATATCACTAATGAATATGAAATACATGTGCATATATACACATAAATATACATATTCTCTTTTGTTTGATTGCCATATAATGCTATGTATCAGTCTTGAATAAATGAAAGGATCCTATTTACCTATAGCAATGTGTATAATGCCATTTTATATAGTTCCTTAAAATCACAGTTATAAGATATTTTGAGGAAAGAACTGATTATAACTTGATGGACGGTTTTGAATCTCTAGCAGATAACCTTGATCACCTCCAAAAATTAAAAATAGTGTCTGGAGAGACAGTATAGCAGGCAGGGCATTTGCTTTGCATTCTGTTGATCTGGGTTTGATTTCTGGCTCCCCATATTGTCTCTGGAATCAACCAGAAGTGATATCTGAGTGCAGAACCATCAGTAAGCCCTGAGCATTGTTCGGCGTTCAACCACCATCCCTCCAGAGATAAATAAAATTAATGGAACTGCAGCCCTGTTTTATGGTGTCTGATTTTGCAGCTCTTCCTTCTCTCTGGCTGTCCTTTTGTGTCTCTCTCAGTACCTTCAAGTGGGGTGATCCTTAGCACTGGGTGCCCTGTGCTCTGAGAACTTGGTCTGAGAACAGAGTTGAGGACCTCCAGTTGCAGAGATCAAGCTACATTTTCCCTACAGAAGGTGGGTTATTTTTCTGCCTGTGAGGGCCAGAATCTCTGTGATATGAGGGCATACTTTAAAAAAAATAAAAAGCACAGAGAAACCAGAGTCCACTTCTTTGAGACTCACAGCAAGCCCAAGCCCTTTGTGTGACTCGATTGATTGCATTCTGAAGGGATTCCAGAGATACATGGAACAGACTTACCACCATGGAAGCATTGGCCCCTGAAAGAGTTCAGCCTACCGCATTCCAGAAGGGAGAAAATTTAGGCCAAGGACACGGAGGTGGTCCCTGGTCCTCAATGGTGCTGCACAGTCTTTGATGTTCACACAGAATTTGCCTTTTAAGGCATTATCTGAAATACGCACACATTGCAAATGGTGCAACACTCAATTCATCTATCTTGGAAGGATGAATGGGCCGCTGAGTCCTGCTGAGATCTGAGCCTCCAAGTCCAGGGATTCTAAAGCGTTTGAACCAGCTGCTGAGACCTGGCTGCCAGCTCTCCACCTCTCTGCAGAGTTTATTCGGCCACTTGTCATCTCATTTTTCACTTACTAAAGAGTAGTTAACAGGAAAGGAAAAAAAATAAATAAAAAGAATTTCCTCCTCCAAATGTCGAATGTATCAGTGTTGTGAACTTTATGGCGTCAGGGTACATGCTTGGTGGATGTCACAGGAATAGTGGAATATTTCTGATCCAGTATACAGATGATGAAGTTGGCTCAGGATGTCTTTTCTGAGGCTCACCTACATGTCAGTGGTAGAACACTGACTGGCTTTACATCATTCATGAGGCTCTCCATTCCGTTCAAGGGACTGCAAGAAATAATTCTCATCAAATTCAAGCCATATTGATTCTTTTTGAAAAATGTTCTCAAAATTTCCTACTTTACTTAATCTCCGTTAGTACAAGCCCAATGGAAATCCACCATGTCTTTCAAGGAATCAGATTCCTAAATAGAATCCAGCATGCCCTTGTTAAAACATCATAATGTTTTTATCATTATGATCATCTGAATTCCTTGACCTGGTCTTCAAGTTTTTTTGTGTATTTGCCTCAGCCTAATCATTCCCAAACTTAATCTGGTGTTGCTTAGTTCTGTTACTTGAGACACCAGAACTTTCTTCCAAGCTTCAGACACATTAGCCTCATTCTTACCATAAGATGTAAGCCGGATGTTGCCTCTGCCTAGAACATTTCCCAAGCTAGTGTTTAATGACTGCCTTTTTTCCTCAACAACTTCAAGCTGATTTCTTACCTTGTCAAAGGACACACATCCTTGGCCTCCTTCCTGAGACCATTTTTCTCCTGTTACTTTTGTGAAACTGTGAAATTCCCCCTCCCCACTCATGGTACTAGTATGCAATTATGGAATTAAAACAATGCATTTTCAAAACAAGGAAAGTGGAATTTTCTTTTTGTTCACTGTTATATTCCAAGTTTATAGGAGAATTCCTAGAACCTTGTAAACACTGAAAAAAAAACACTAGAAAGAAAGAAAAACAGATAGTAAAAAGGAATTGAGGAAATACGAAGGGAAGATTGAGTCAGCTATTGAATCAATTCTGCTGCATCAAAATTGTAATGCATTAAGTCACTTCTGACAGTGCACTGTTTTGTGAGCTAAAATTGTGCATAGTAGCTGTGATTATTTGTATAAGTACATGCTGGTATGTGCTTTTGTTTTCTAAGGAAAAATGCAGAGAAACACTAAATAGATTCCATCAACATATTGATCTCAGTTTGGAGGACCTGTTTCTATGTTGTCGTCCTTTCCAAATAAATTTATATGTATTAAGGAAATAAGAGAGAAAGGGAAGATTGAGTCAGCTATTGAATAAATTGTGCTGCATTTATATATAATGCGATAAATTATGTGTGTGCGTGTGTGTATGTTTAACTTATGTTTTAAAAAGCTGCTTTACATCTGCACTCTTTCTGCTGCATTCAAGATAGTCTTTCTTGGTTGTAAGAAGCACAAATAATTCAAAATGGTCTGAGAACAGCTGCATGCTTACCAGATTTTACAGTTGTTTTAGCAAAAAGTAAACAAAGATATCTTTTGTCAATGGTAATAGAAATATAACTTCTTATGCATCGAGATTCAAAATATTTATTCCTGAAACTGTACAAAATGGAGACTAATGGATAGGAGAATTAGTACAGTGGGTAAAAGAGAGCTCTTGCCTTCCAGGTGGTTTACTCTGGATTGATCCCTGGCAACAAATCCCATCCTCAGAGAACTTGACAGGAGAGAGCCCTGACTGATCTCAGAGCCAGGTATTGGACCTGAGCACGCTTATCGTGGTCCTAACGCCCACTTCCCACTCCCAAATGGAGATTGGAATTGTAAATGAAATGCAAGAGGAAATGTCTTCTCACTATGTATATCACGGTGGGCTTTCTTGGGCTTGCAGGTTTGAACAAATAAATTCCTTTACAGGGATGCATATGATGAAAGGTGGGCTCAAATTTCCAAAATCATAGAAACAATGGGCTTCACCAAGCTTTTCACATCATAAGTTTAGTCATCTCTGCTATTTGTTTTTTTTTTTTTTTTTTTGCTTTTTTGGGTCACACCCGGCGATGCTCAGGGGTTACTCCTGGCTCTGCACTCAGAAATCACTCCTGGCGGTGCTCGGGCGAACCATATGGGATGCCGGGGATCGAACCCCGGGCCGGCATGGGCGGGTCGCGGTAAGGCAAACGCCTACCCGCTGGGCTATCGCCCGGCCCCTGCTATTTGTCTTTTAAAAAATTAATTTTTAATTGTATTTATTTTTTGGTTTGGGGTGAGAAAAGTGCAGAGCTAAGAGTAAACTCTGAGCATTGCTGGATGTTATCCAGAGAAAGAAAAAAAATACACACACACACACACACACATATATAGTTCTGGCTTCTGGAGCTGGAGGTCAACACATGAGCATGCTCCTGACCCTATGGTGGTCCTTCATAGACACTCTGTGAGGGATTGTATTAGGTGCATAACTCCATCCCAAATTTTTAGTGCCAATTTAGAGTAAGGGACACAGTTGGGATGAAGATTCATATATTACTCTTGTTATGCTCAATATAGGAAGACATGCATTTTAGATTGCAGAGATATGTATGTATTTACATATACACACTGATATATACCTATATATAGAGAGATATAGATAGGCATATATACATATATATGTATATATATCATACCTAATATTTCCTACATCTCTCCTACTCCTTCTACTTGTATAATCCTACACCAGAGACCTGGATTGAATATCCTACCTTGACCAGTATATATCTATATATAGGCAAATATAAGTATATATATATAGGTATATTCAGGTACATATTTGTGTATATATGAATAATTATATTCAACTATTCATAAGTTTTAGTGGACAGTCAAATGCCATAACCTCCCAAATCTGATGCTACCTCTATGTTCTGTCATGATTCCTTATTGATGAAAGCAAACCATAATGCGCATATCCTATGTCCAGTTTCTAAAAAGAACTCAGCATGGACGAGACATGCATGACCAGTTCTGCTGTCAAGTGAACATTCGGAAAATCATATCAAGTTTTGTGTGTGTTTTTATGACTGAAATAAAATCAGAACCATTACATGAATGGCAATGTCTCCAAAGACAGAGTACGTTTTCCATTTTAATCTCTCAGATTTATAGTACCAGTCTAGATTCCCCTACATTTGCCATATTTTTTTATTAGAATCCTCTATACTGTTTTGATGTGCCTTTCCCCTAACATACTGTGGTCCTCCCTCTGAGCATCTGCTGAATTTTGAATCAGACACAAAAATTGAATTGGTTTGAAATGTTCAAAGTCATCTCCATTGATACCCTTGCAACTAACACAATAAATTGAATTTAGGAGCAATAGCACTATTAAGCTGATGAAATCATTGATTTCTTCTATATGTAATGGTCACATTAAAAGCTGTGTGATTTCCAACAGATATAATGCTAAATAATCAGTGCCTTAATCAAATTAGCAAAGAGCTTTTTAATCTCATGACCCTCAGTTGAAGATGTTTATTGAGAAATGGCCATGAATGTAATTACCTCCAAAATACAGTAGTAACGTATCTACATATAGAGTCATAGTATCATAGTGCCATTGGCTTGATTCTTCCATTTGCACTTCCTATCATAAGGAATAAGAAATAATAGAAGAATCAGTATTCGATCACATTCTTTATTTGTTCTTACATGATCTAATTCTTTTTTCGTTTATTTTGGGGGTGCCCCCAGGTATACTAAGGGCTTATTTTTGGATCTCTACTGAGAGATCATTCCTGAAGGTGCTCAGGGAAGCTTATATGCTTCTGGTGATCAAAGACAGGTCGGTTACAGCAGAGTAAGCTAACACTCAATCCCATCTACTATCTCTCCTACTCCTTCTATCTGTTTAATCCTATACCAGAGACCTGGATTGAATATCCTACCTTGATCAGAAGTTGCCAAACACCAGTACACATTGTGCTTGCTGTGTCACACTGGCTAGGGATTTTAAAATGCAGAGGATGAAAATTTAATATGTATGAAGTCCTGAAATTATAACTAGTGTAAAGAGCAAGTATGTTAAAAGACTTGGAGACTCTATAAGACTTGGAAACTATAAGACAGCCTCTAAAATAGGGTCCTAGGAAAGAAATTGTTCTGGGCTGCCATTATCTTTTTTTTTTTTTTTTTGCTTTCAGTGTATTTCCTCTCCCTTTCACAGTCATACTCTCCCATTACTTTCATAAAATGCTTATATAGAAAGAGTTTGGGAAGTGATTCAGACTTAGTTCAGATAAATAAATTAGTTCAGAAACTTATGTTCAGATAGATACTCAACTCCATTGGCATATGCCAAGTTTATTTTTGACTCTATCAATATCCCTCTTTCTCTGTCCTTTTCTTTGATAATATTCTAGGGAATTGACTTTGATTAGTGTATAAATGACCAAAAAAACTAATACTTCATTTGTACTGATGTAATTTCTTCCAACCTAACCAGCAACATTAAATTAAGGAGGAAATGATAAGTTTGTGAAGTTTTAAGATGCGAAAGAAGAAAGAAAGATAGAAGAAACCATGGAAGAAATACCTTCCTAAACCCAATTTGCGTAAAGCTTGTAGTCTCTCTTACTTGTAGTCTTGCCCTGTGTGCATAAAATCTAAACTGAACAAACTAGTATCAGATAGAATGTTAAAACCAATGCACCATGTTAGAACAAGTGCATTACCGAAGTTTATATATCCTTATATCCTTTTTCCGAAAGCACATAATATTAGCATGCCTTGTAACTGTGTTGTACCCCATTTAAATAGAATTGGGCACATCTTCTTTCAGGATACCTTTTGTCAGCCTGGGAATATATGACCCCTTCTTGGCATCCGAAAGTTCTGAGAGTGCCATTGTTGAGAATCATGTAAATGGAAGACCACAGTATGAGACTAGGGAACAGCTGACATGATGGGCTGGAGAAGGAGGACACATACAAGGTGAATAAAGCCAGAGAAAAAACAGATTGAAAAACAGTTGAGAAAGTGTTCTATAACGGATTTTAAATAGTTGCATCGCTTGTATTGCATCAAAGGCACCATGAAATAAATTAATTTCTATATTTTTGAATCTTTAATTTAAATAGTTTGCTAGTTAAAAACTTTACTGATAGGCATTCTTCTAGAAAATTCTATATAACTACAAGGAGTTTATTTAGATATATTTATAAAATGGAATTTAATAAAAATTCTCTTATTTTTTCTCAGGGAACTAATTTCAGACAATTTGGTGACTTTAGAAAGGAAGATCAACTATAGGAATATATATTTGTGCTGACAGCTATATTTGTAATAGAGATGTGTAAAAATTTTAGAAGTCTATAATATTTAAAAGTTAAAGAGTTGAATTATTGGCAGCATATTGTACCATAATCATAGTTTTTTTTTTTACTTTATACAGTAGTTCTAATTTTCTGTTTTGCAAACTAGTGCTTTCAGGGTGGATACTAAATATCAGTGATTATCTTTAGAAATAAAATATTTTAGAAGAAATGCCTATCTAAGCTCTCACTGACTAGAATCTCTTTATGAATGAGTAAAATCAAATCTAGAGAGAAGTCCCAAAGGGCCACTGGAAAATGTTCTTAGTTTTTGTGTATTTTGTGTTGGGGTCACTACCAGCAGTCCTCAGGGCTTACCCCTGGCTTTGTGCTCAGGGATCACTTTTTTGGGGGGCCTCAGGGAACCAAGTGGAGTGCTGGTAATCAAGCCTGGTTTGACCATATGCAAGGCAAATACCCTTCCTACTATACTATCTCTCCAGCCCCCAGAAAATTATTTTTAAATGACTCCTTTAAAATACTAATGATGGAAACTGTTTAAATTTGAGGACAAAAACAGAAGAAAAAATGTACAAAAATGGAGATATGATATAGACAAAGTTCAGGAGGAGCAAAATGCTTCAAAAAAGATTTATAAGTGAAAGGAATAAAATCATTATTCATCATTGGAAAGGATGATGGTCAAGATAATCTCTGCGTTGAAAGAGAATCATTGATACCAACAAATGATCCAAGTAATTTTGTGCAAATGTTTTCTCCAAAGACTATGCCTGTGAAAAATGACAAATAAGTAAAACAATCATTGCTTAAGCACTTGGGGAAAATTTGTAATTTCTCCAGAGATTAGATAACACACCTGAGACTTCAGTCACAAAGTCTCAACATTGTATTCTTAGATTTCCTAAAACTTGGTCTTTGAATTTAAACCCTGAGATACAAGGAGCATGAAGTTGAGAGCAAATTGGATGAGTAATAAGGAGATTTGGTTTCAATCTTAACTCTTGAAGCTCTCATAGCTGAGTGACCTTGGAAAAGTCAATCAATTTTTTCACATGCTGTATTCTTCTGAGAGAGTAAATAGTTAATGAGCATTTGATTTGTAAGTGGGAGTGTTTGGAACCCAGTTTGTGATTAATGTATCTTTTTCATAAATCAACATTACTTTGGTGAATGCTTTCATTTGATCATACATACAAATATATTTTCTCTATTTTATATTCACTGAGTTCCTGACATTTCTATCTTAATGCTGTATTTCATTTTAGGCATCATGGCTTTCAGTATTGCTAATGGTATAGTGTCTTGCAAAAGCCATTCCAGTGCCATATCCTACCCCCATCACATCTACTATCCTCCACATTAATCACTATTTCCGTGTCCCTGGAACCTGCTCACCCCGTGGTAAGCTTTTCAGTGCCAACCAGCTCTCAATTTTGTTGCGCTTTGGACATTCTTTATCCCCATACCCTGTTTCTTTATATCTCCCATATGAGAGAGATTATTCTGTGTCTGTGCCTCTCCTACTGAATAACTTTACTCCACATGACACTCCAAATTCATCCATGTATCAGTGTGCTGTGTTTCTTAATGATTTATCATTGTTTCTGGGGAAATGCAGAGTTGACTATGTAACAATGAAAATATACCTTGAAAGTAAGCCTGTAAGGTCTAGAAGTTTCTTGTCTGGAGCTGTAGGAAGCTGAAATGCAAGCACAGACAAGACTGCAGTCGATAGAGAATATTGAGGGTAACATGGGAAAGTAGAGCATTGGACAGACAGTTTGTGTGAATGCTCCTGGATATATAACCTCTGCTTCCATAGGGTTTTCTGTAGAAATCTGTATCATGCCTTCCCTAATATACTGCAGAAGCAAGAGACAGTGCAAGTGTTAGGGAAGAAAAGCCAGAGAATTAGTTTCAACCTGAAAGGGGCCCTTTCTCCAGAATCGTACCTGTGGCTCACTGACGAGTCATACCTGGCTGCCAAAGCTGGGATGGTTCCTTCAAACTCACATCCCCAAAGCTGTTGCTGAGTGCCTTGACTTCTTTCAGAGTCAAGGAATATCATTAGTATCATTTCCAGTTTGCGTCCTCCACACTGCATCCAGAACTAAGTCGGCCATTCTCATTGATTTTCATGTATTCTGACACGGGCATGTTCAGAAGAAGGGACACAGTCCTTGGGCACAGGAAGCAAATTCCACAAGAAAGAGTCCTCATGACTCTTTGCCCTTCCAGGAGACAAGAACACCCCCGCCCCAACTGAGATGAAGGCAGAGAGCACATGGGTCACTGCACTGAAGGAAAGCAATCCATACAGAAACAGATCTTCCCTAGTTAAGGGCTCTGGTTTTCTCTCCTCCTCACACATTTTTTGTGGACTGAGGTGAGGTCAGCTTAACCAAATATCCCCATTTTCTCTCCATGAGAAATATTGAGTGGTGAAAATATTCCTACACGGACCCCAAACTACTCATCAGACCAATGAAAGAGGGAAAATTCACTTTGCCTTACTTAGCTCAACACCACCACAATTAAATATGAACTCACTATTCATATTCATAAACAGATGGGTAACCATAAACACATCAGATATTACCCAGTCACTGCTGTGTCTTAAGGGAAAGGACGTTATTTTTCTAGTGATACAGAAGAGAAGCCTCAGACCATCCATGTTAAATGAAAATGGTTTTAGTATAAGTACCTCATAAGGTTGACAGTATCACCTGAAGCAGGTTCCTATCAGTTATAAACTAAATATTTTGCTGGAATTCCATGAGGTCCATAGGGAGGGTTGCAGGGAGGAAATTGTGGTTGGATCCTAACTTGGCAGAAGTTTGTCATCTCATGCAGAGATGATTGAAGGTTTTGCTTGTTTGTTTTGGTGGGGGTGGTGGTATTGGTGTTGATGTTGAAATTTTTTCTTTAACCTGGCTCTGGCATTGCTAACACCATTTGCCAATGTGATGCTGGACAAGAATCATCACAATTTCATTTCAGTATGGCTTGAATGGAAAAAACCCTGGTGGAAATGAAGCTGGGACTGAGTTAGTATTAGAAAACATGTACTGTCTTCTCTTGGAAAGTTAAATTTGGGGAAATATTTGGACTCAGATATAATCCAACTCTAGCAAATGTGCATGCTTAGCGAGTTTGCTCTGGAAAGGTAATTCCTTCCATGTTCACTCTTGAGCAATTTTTGATTCTTGGAACTCCAGTTCTTAAAATTCCTTTACGAAGTTCCTGATGGGAACACTTTAAACGTCCTTATTTGTGTTTTCTTTGTTATCCCAGTGAGGGTTTAGGGACTTTAACTTCTTGTCTTTTATTTAAATATTCAAATTTCTTAGAAAGGCAGGTGGGGATTGAGAGAAAGGGTAATCTAAGAGTTTTCTTCTGATCTCAGAAAATAAGGCAAAATTTTTCTGTTACTCACAGTACAATTTCACACTTTATACAAGGCTATCTTAGTGCTATGGGGTTCAACAGATCAATTTAGACTGTGTACTTTTCTTTTTGTTTGCATTGTTCTTTTATCCAGCTGCAAGACTGCTGTTTTGTAGCAAAATGTCAAATGGTGGTGAATTTGCTCAATTAGCTTTGCAAATGTGTGTTTGCCTTCCTGTGGCACCTTTCTCCTTCCTTCTTTGTTGTATATTTCTTATATTTCAAAGAGAAACATCAAACAAAATTTTCTTTTGAAAGAATCTGCATTTTAATTCATAGGTGAGAGTCTGCAATTGTGTTTCTGATTATGTTTTTAATTAAAAGGAAATACATATGCATTTATGTCCCACTTGGTTAGGTTATTCTAAAAGTGAGAAAAATATTTAAATTCCAGTTGCATTGGAGGTAATATTTTGACATAAAGCAACTTTACCATGTGAAGACATTTAACGAATTATCTGTGGTCAAAGAACTACAGAGCAACCATTTTCCCCATCTTGTTTGCACAAGCCTTTATGAATTTAGGTGTAGGATCTAAAATTATGTAAAAAAAATATTTTAGCTTAAGGATCACAAGGATTGAAAAGTGTATAAGCTTTCTCACAGATCAAATCAGTAAAGCAATTTTTCAAATATGTGAGCGATAGTGCTTCTGGATTTTTAAAGAGAGAGGAAAGACGGGAATCAGAGTCCCGAAGGTGAAACAGCAGAGTGCGATAATATGTTCCCCCTTGTTCCTCTCTTCTCTCATTGAGTTCATTTATATTTTAAGTTTTACCAGCCACAAACAGTGGTTTATTATCCTCCTGAATAGCATAGCTCTTCCCTTGGCTCTTATACATAATGTTGGGTAGAAGATTCATCTTTATCTCCTTTTCTGTTTCCCCCAAGTGGGAGAGAGGTGGGGCCTGTGCATGAAATACAATTGAAGGTCTTCAAAGGGCCACTTGACTGTGAAAGCTAAGCACTTCTTATCTCCATCAGGATTCTGTCTCTTTGAAGTTAATTCAGAGATTATATTTCATGCCTGTAAAAATGCTTTAAATAAGAATGTGTATTATACCCTTTTCTAAAATCCTCTGTACATCAGGTTACAACAAAGCTGGCGGACATCAGGTTGCATCAAAGCTGAGGGGTTCACTGGCTTGTACTACACTCAGGGAGGGGAGGAGACAACTGAAATTTGTGCAATTTCTTCTACTTATCAACCAGAGAGCGGAACCATTAGTAGTAAGGCTGTTTTGCTATATTTCTTTCCACCCATTACTCTTCTGTTTGGTTTTCTTCCACACACACAATGGATATTCATCAACAGGAAACAAGGTGGCAAGACACAGTGGGTACTAGGCCACATCTGAGGGGCACTGATTTCAATGTGGAGCTAGGAGACTAGGGTCTCAAGGCATTCTGGTACTCAGAGGACTGTAGTAAGAAACAAGGTCTTCTCACCTTAGACACTAATGGCTCGAAGCAAATTTGCTAAAGGTGACTAGCTTGTCTGGCAAATTGGGTTTGGAAGAACATTGATTTTTTCCCCTTATAAGATATTTCATTTCCCAAAGGAGGGGGATTGGTTTGCATAGTAAAATAATGTTTAACAAGCTAATGTTTTGAGCATGCTTTTATGAGCAAGTTTTGTTCTAAGTAAAGACAGATCCTGAAAGTGTCCAAAAGAAATTAGAACGGGAAATTTGTGAGTTTCACCCAAGCAAGTGAGTCACTCTTGGAGAAATGAATATAAAATCATTATGTTTTGTAATTGACTAGATGATAAAGACCAACAAATAAGACTGAAACTAGGGGGAAGGGAAATATACTAAATACCTCAGGCTCTGCTCAAATGGAGTGGTTCTCTATTTTAAAAAGAAATGTGATGTCTTGTCTCTATCTCTGCTTTGCATAAAAAGGGATATTAGTGAACTGAGAATATCATAATTTTTTTGTTTGAAACCTCTTTATGCTCTCAAGTGTCCTGGACTTGGATACTTTAATGTAAATATAATTGTCAACAATGCACCACTCAGAAAAGTTTCAGCTTACGGACTAGTAGATAGTTTGAAAGGACTAGTAGATTCCATTGCAGGGTAAGGACCCTGTTGCAGGACTCCTCTAAGAGTCTCTGCATCTGCCCTGGAGTGCCTCCTGCAAATCACTTCAGATAAGGGGGTAGTTTAAATGTGGCAATTCATCTGACCATGTATTCTGTACTGGCTGGGATAAATATTCTCTCATGCTACTACAATCATCGTGGGACTAGCTAGATCTTACCAGCATATTTGCCTGGCCACATTGGATCTCTAAGTAATTAGACCAGAGAGAAATGCTGTTTGCCTCCAAGCAAGCAAGCATGACTCCCTGATAACTCAAAGGCAACTAAAATACAAAACTACCGTGAAGTAGACAAGACTCTTGTGAAGGCTTGGAGAAATATTTAACTAGCATTAGTATTAGTCTAAGGTACAGAGACATGCCATCTCAGAAACCCCCTTCTCTACCCTATAAAGGCATTTCCAGGCAGATCTTGGTTCAAAACATTAGCATATAATAGGGCCTAGGTGAAGTTTTGGGAGAAATTACCTAAGGGCATTTTTCTCTTCCTGCTTCCCATAATAGTGGGAGGTCTGAGTTGCAGGGGCATAAAAACAGCCTGCTTCCTCTCTCTCTTTTTTTGGCTCTCTCTCTTTTTGGGGCTCTCTTTTGGGGCTCGCACTCTTCTTTGGAGTCTCTTCTTTACAGAGCCTTAACACATGGTGGCCGCCATTTTGGCCTACATGTGGTTGGGGTTCTAACTGGGAATCCTAAGCACCGGGTTTTTCCTATTGCTGATTTGTATGCCTGAACCTGTGATAAGTAAAGTCTTTTAAAACTGCAACGGATTCCTGAGTTTTCATCCATTCCCTGCCGGCTTTGGAGGTAGAAGGGAACTCGCTTCCTGGCACTGTTGGGGGACACCAGCGGCATCCCGACAGGGCCCCTACTTCAGTTTATGGCACCACACAGTCCCCAGAGCAGGATTTGGGATAGCCCTGGTGGACCCTCACACAGCTGAGCTGTCCCAGTCACCTGGATTCAGATGTCTCTTTGGTTGAATTGTGGAAGCTTGGTCAAGTGCCCAGAGGAGAGTGAGAGTGATGATAAAGGAGCAGATGTTAGGAATTTCAGGGAGAAACTAAAAAAAAAATATGGTGTCAGAGAAGGGGTGTGATTATGTGGTATTTGGTAACTCCAGAGGACATGGTTTAATAGTCCTGAATTCATTTATCAATCACTTGATCACTTGACATTCATCGATTTGCTGGAGCGGGCACCAGTAATGTTTCCATTTGACCCTATCATGTGCCAGTGTAGCTCAATGGCATCTGCTTCCTTCAGAAATATAAAGAGCTTCAAATCGCTCATTCAGGGTCTTGATGAAGAAGTCTGACCATCCTGTTTGTGGGCAGCCACGTGATCTTTTGACGTTTTGTGGGATCCAGTCAATAATGGCTCTAGTCCAGCAGTCATCTCCAAATCGCATTACATGTCCAGCCCATTTGATTTTCGATGACTTGGCATGAAAAATAGTATGAGACTAATACCCAAGACCAGACAAAACAGGAGTCACAAAGACTTGTCAGTGGTTGGAATTTACCGCAAGTGTGTGGGGGCAGAGGTTAGGTAAGATAGAGAAGGGACTATTTTGCCAGTAATAGTAGGAAATGGTAACACTAGACCTAGAACTGAGTTTTTGAAAATAAAGGGATATACATGACAATTCTTCAGTGTTTACATTGCAAACTACACTGCAAAAAAGGAGAGAGAGACAGAGAGAGAGTTTTATCAAGTGGTGGATGTGTGCAGCAAGAAGGGAGGTGTAATGCTGCCTGCTTTCTTTACTAGGAAGCTAGAAATGAGGAGAGAACATGCCTAAGAGATTATGAAAATTTGATAATGTCAGAACAAAAGAAAAGAGAAACCGACAAGTAACGGTGGACTAGGAGATGCACAGACTTCTGAGACAGCTAAAACTGAATTTAGATACAACACACTGAGTCAGCATTCTCTCACTGTGTCCATTGTGTGCTGGCTGATTTTTAGTATAGATGCATAATATTGCTTAATCCTCTGGAAATCCTTATATGCAGGCTCTTTGTCATCTTAGAGAAACAAGGGAGAAATATAAGTTTCAAGTTAGGGAGAATAACTTGGAGAGACTTACGATTAAGCTTCTGCTCAATTTCAGTCCCTGGCCATTCATGTGTCATACCTCACAATGTGTTTTATACAATTGTCTCAAAGAGCTGTCTCTCTTTATGTAATTTCTTTTTGCTTCATGATGTTTTTGCTCACTTTTAAAATATTAATTTATATTAGAGGGATGCCTCTTTGTGTTACAAATACAAACTTTTTTGACTCACTCTTATGCCTTAGCAATTTCTGAGATAAAGTTGATTAAGAAATTAATTTTTATATGTTTAGAAAATGCTGTTCACTAAGAAGCAGTTTTAGATATCATATAATTCTATACCATGAAAATAATAGTGACTTTCTATTAGAAACAGCAAAATTCTTTTACACAAACTATCTGGGAAAATAGTGACATTTGTTGGATGTGAAAGTACCTTTAAAATATTGTGTTTGTTTCCCACTTTGAGCCACACTTGAAGGTGCTCAGGGCTCCCCACTGGCCCTGTGCTCAGGGATCACTCGTGGCAGAGGTTGTGGAACCAGGATTATGATGGTAATTTGCATGAAAATCACTTTAACCCCTGTACTACTTTACCAGCCAGTTTAATTTTTAATCTCTTGGAGAAATATGTAAGTGAAATAATAACATCTTAAAATATTTACATAAACTGTATTGGGGTTTTTCTTTCTTTCTTTATTATTATTTTTTTTTTTTGGGTCACACCCGGCAGTGCTCAGAGGTTTTTCCTGGCTCTGCACTCAGGAATTACTCCTGCTGTGCTCAGGAGACCATGCTCAGAGGTTTTTCCTGGCTCTGCACTCAGGAATTACTCCTGCTGTGCTCAGGAGACCATATGGGATGCCGGGGATCGAACCCAGGCTGGCATGGGCCAGCCGCAAGGCAAACGCCCTACCCGCTGGGCTATTGCTCCGGCCCTGTATTGGGGTTTTCAATAGGAGAATCCCAAAAAGGAGATGAGAGAGTAGTGAATATAATTGACAATGTTGAAAATGAGAGAGGAAGTGGTGAGCAGAAAGATCCATAAAACTAAGGAGCAGAAAATGAATGGGTGTTGAGGTTGGATGATGTATGTGTAAGGAGACGATTTTCTAATATTTAGTTATATGACTGTATATTAAAATGTTCTTCCTAAGATATTAAAGACAATGAAATTAAGGTTGACAAGATAGCTCAAAGGGTAGAGTCACATGTATGGCATGTGTTAAATATTTTAACCTTAATGTCTCAATACCTAGACACCCAGCATTTTGTGTCCTATATCATCATTTCCTTTGGCTGAAGCATTGAATCATATGACCTGGTTCGCAAAAGTATTTCAGGACATGGTTGCAAGCTTACTAAGCTGAGCTTGGGAAAGCCCTTCACCGCCACCCTGAGATTCTTAGATATGGTGGTCTCCATCCTCGGGGATGTTACAATTGTAACATACAATAAAATAAGAGCGAGTATCAATGTCTGGATGTGGTCAGGAAAATTGTTAGAATGTAATTAAATGTCATATACCCCCTCCACAACTGATCTTGGAAGAATAATTGTTTGCTTTACATGTAACCACTTGAAACTACAACTTCGTGGGTGCATTTTCTGACTTTCCCTTGGAAATATTTAAAGCCCTCTGTGATGACTCACCATCTCACTCGGGTTCTCTATCAGTACTCAGACTGAAATATATGAACTTTGGGGGAGGGGAGAAAATGGACTTTGAGATGGATGCCATCATTTGGACTGTGATTGATTTTTTTTTAAATAACAGTCACTGTTTGGGATGTTCCTTTTCATTTGATGGTTAATTTATATTGGTTGACGTGATAATAGTTGCTATCAATCTACCTGATTCTGGGACTGAATTTTTTTCTTTTCTTGCAGAGGGCTGGGCTCATTACTTGAACCATAGGTTGTTGAGATCCAGGTTATTAAGTGAAATCATACTTTCAGGTGAAAATATAATAAATGACTGGGAAGAAAAAATATACTAAAATATCTTTTAGTCTTTGTGCTGTTAATTAAAAGTATGGATAGAGAAATTTAAATTACAGGACTTTACATACATTGAATTTATTTATTGATTAATTTTTTTTTTGGGTCACATCAGCTATGCCCAGGGGTTATACCTGGTTCTGCACTGAGGAATTACTCCTGATATTTTTCAGGGGACCATATGGGATGTCAGGTATTGAACCCAGGTTGGCTGTGCTCAAGGCAAATGCCCTACCTGCTGTGTGATTGCTCTGGCCCTATAATTTAATTCAAAGACTAAAAACTAAGTTTATTGATTTGGGAATTAAACACCTGCCAATAACTTCTTTATACTCTATGTCTCAAAGTGATAACAATACATTATGGTCATTTAAATCTAAATTACATAACAAATTCCAGTGGGCTGACTATGAAAGTTCCAAAAAATATCACGCCACATAATAAAACTGTGGAACCAGAGAGAGAGTGTGTGGTGAAGGTTCTTGTCATATATGCTTCCTGTGCCAGTCCTATCATGGCACCGCTTATATTTTCCTGAACACAGAGTCAGCTATAACCCCTGAGCACTGCTGGGTGTGACACCCAAACAAATATAAACCAGCTGTATAGATGTATATGTTCATTATATATATTATATGTATATGTATATATGTATATATGTATGTACATACATATATACATATATACATATACACATATATACGTGTGTGTATATATATATATATATATATATATATATATATATATCTTCATCCTCCAGGGTGGGGAAGAAACTCTTTTGTCCAAGAAATCAAAGAGTCTGAGATACAAGTGACAGTCTTGTTGGCTTTCTGTATCCTGTCTGTCTGTATCTACACACACACACACACCACTCCACACACCACACACACAAGTACACACAAAAGCACACACACACATCCACACTCACAGAATTTTTCAAACACACTTTTGAAACCAATAGAGTATGCCACATATATCAATATATGATACAACATGAATGCCTTTTATAAATATCTTCATTCACATGTCTAAGAGCTACCTATATAAGTGAAGATGTTGATCAGGGATAAACTAGCTATTTCTGGATCTAGAAAGGTACAATTCAATTATCCCCAAGAGAAACAAAGTGGTAGAGCAAGGAATTTTGAGCTCACAATTCAGGATATTATGACTATACTTTCATTTCAGGCAATGAATATAAATGTATTTCAGTATTAGCTCTGAATTCAAGAAGGCTCTGAGTCATACAGTCTCAAAGTGCCTGAAGATCTACAGTCAGTGAGAAAAGAATTGTTGGGGAATGGAGTTGTTTTTTTTCTTTTAATTTCCTCATCTTTCCACTATTTTTTAATTGGAAGTTATCTAGGTATAATTATACCTTTAGTCAAAAGTAATTATAATTCTTATCATTGACTTTTTAAATTAGCTTTGTTCTCCCATACATAGTGTTTTTACAACTCAGGTAGCCACTTTGGATATAGCAAAAAGGAAATCAAAGCAAGATTTCAAACTTTAAAACTGGTTAAATGGGAAAAAAAACAAAATCAACTTTAAAGGGGTTTAAGAACTGCAATGTCATTATTCAGAACTAGTAAAGCAAGGATTATAAATTTACTTTTGTTTAGAGCATTGTGATAAAAGACATAGAAAATTACTTTTATGCTTAAATAACATCTCTCACAACTTTCCTCCCTCACCCATCAAGGGCATTTATTTTTACATTTCCATCAAAGGCCATTTATTCATAGTACCCTTTGAAGCTGTTATGTATTCATAAATTAGAGTTTATATTGACCCCCACCCTCGTACAACTTAAGACATAATCTTTCTATTGCTGCTGTATTTTGCAATCTAATAATAAATGAGATAATAGACACAAAGGTGTTTTATTAAGAAAACATTTGCTTTAGACACATGTTGTTCAAATTATTCCTAGTGACGACTGGCAGCTTAGAGTGGTTCAAGATCATTGCACAAAGGCATTAACCATGGTTGAGTAAATATATGCATTTTTTCCTGTATGATAATGGTGCAATTAGCATTTGCTACTGATTAATATCCTTTATACCACTTGCACTATTACTGGCCTTTCATCCAAGAGAAAAGCAGAGTGGCAGGTGGCATTTAAGGAACACCTGAGACAGAAATGAGCTCTTTAGCCTGTATTGCTGATTCTGCTCTTTGTCTCTGTACAAAAATACCTTCTGAGAACATTATTTTAATTGATCTTAAAATTTGAATAAAAGTTCTGACTTAAATGCATTGAGAGTTGATCTACTCTTAGGCAGGTGTCGAGGTGTCTTGAGAAAGGCACGGACCTTTACTCTTATAATGAACTTGCAAGGTTATACAGATAGTTTATATTGTACAGGTTTGTGCATTGTGATTGTGAAGCGTTAAAGCTGATTTGAGTGTGAATTGGAATTGTTCTTTAATCTTTTAGCCACTTTCAGAAAACTATTGAATCTTTTGAGATGTTGTTTCCTCATCGCTCAAATAATTATAATAATTTCAACCACCTTAAGAAACTATTTTGAGAGTTATGGGTTTGATGGAAAACAGAAGTGGCTATTTAATTTTGGCTGTATGGGCCACATCTGGCTGTACTCAGAGTTTACTTCTGGCTTTGTGCTCATGGATCACTCTTGGTGAGGTCAGTGACCCTGGAAAGTGGTCAATTTTAATGTAAGGGATTTTGTGTTTTTCAACCTAGTAGTATTGCTGCCAATTCTTCCCTTCCCTATGGAATCACAGGAATCACCAAAGACTCAGGACTGAAAACTCATATATTCTCCTGGGTTCTCAGAAAGTTGAGGTGTGGTTCCATTTATTACTTGGAATGACCATTTCTAGCTTCTCCAGCTCTCTTTGTCATTTGGCCCTCAAATGTGCCAATTGCTCTTCTTCCACCAACCACTGTTAAGATGATCATTTCACTTATATCATTTGTCTTCCCATTGTTCATTGATTTGCTCAGGTGGGCACCAGTAACATCTCCATATGTCTCTGTCGCATGCTAGTATAACCCAAGGGCATCTGCTTGCTCCAGGAACACAAAGAGACTCAAACTATTCGTTCAGGTCATGGGAATGAGGCCTATATTTGTTACTGTTTTTGGCATATCAAGTACAACACAGGTAGCTTGCCAGGCTCTGCCGCGCAGGTGGGATACTCTAGATAGCAGGTAAGCTCTCGATTTGTGCATTTACTGATCAACTGTGGCCACAAGACAGCTGCACAACAAAAAATACATCAACTTTTCTCATGGGTGGAGCTCTGATGAGCTGATGAGCTGTTGAGTCCAGATGTTGAAAATGGTAGCCCTTATGGTACGGGGCTTCCTCTGGCTTCTTTGAGGCTCTATTGGGATGAAGGGCGAGGGTTAGAACACGCCTTCCCTCCCGGATGTGTCATGATCAGTCTAGCACAGGAAGAGCTTGTAGCAGCTCTGCCCCGTATATCTGTTTCTCTGGAACAAGCATCTGTTAACATGATATAGACCCTAACTTAACATAGTTGGTATTTACCCTAATTTGCAATTTTTTCTTTAACAATTGATGATACAGGGGCCCAAATGATAGTACAACTGGTAGGGTGTTTGCCTTGCACACAGCTGACCCTGGTTCCATCCCTGCCATCCCATATTGCTCCCTGAGTACCACCAGGCATGATTGCTGAGTGCAGTACCAGGAATAGCCCTTCAGCATCACCGGGTGTGACCCAAAAAGAAAAAGAAAAGATTTAATGATATGGGGGTGGGGGGCAGGGGGAAACAGAAAAACATTTCCATAATCTTTTAGAAATCTGTGAATAGGGTCTCTGTGCCAGGTTTCCATGGAGGTTGTAGCCGACCATCTAGCACGCATCACCATTCACTTGTCACCATGTCATGAAAACTAGTCCTCATCAGGATTGAAAGGTGAATGTTCTTTCTCCTGTTTCATCCATGCTGCTGCTTCTACCCCAAGGAAATACTACCTGAAGAGAGGAAATATCTTCAGTCCAAACAAAAGTTGACCCAGTCTGAAATTTTAGCTAGAAGAATACATCACAGACATAGTGGTTACATTCAAATAAAAAAATATTGAGTGCTATTTTAGTTAAAAATATGGTTTCTCCAACTACATTCTGGAAACTCAGAAAATGAATGCAAGAACAGAAATCAGTCAGATTCACCCATAACAAACTAGGAAAAAAACGTCATGACTTTATCAATACCATTGCTATACATGGGCTTGTAATTGTCAATCTAATTAGTGCTAGCTAAGGGAGCAAGGATGGGGATGGGGGGTGTGTGGGAAATGAGGGTCTTTGATGGTGGGAACACATTGGTGGTGGGATTGGTGTTGAATTATGAATTTTTCTAACAACTGTACTGTGAAAAACGCTTTACTTTGTAAATACATTTACTTTGAAAATAAAAAAAATTATGGTTTCTGACATATTTAGACTTTTTAAAAATAAGCAAATAAATAAAAGATTAGATATAGCTTATAAGAGATATAAGGATATATCTCTGTTGCTTGCCATCATGATCTTGAAGGCAAGGGAATTAACCCATCAAGAACTCAATAAACACATAGAATATGGCAATTAGTCAATACCAATCAGTAACTAGAACTCATCAATGACAGTCTATTTTCCCTATTAATAAATTCTGGCATTTGAAATGTTGTTTTTACCTAAACATACAGCCTCAATCTAGGATCCCACTATCATGAGTATTAGGGTAGAAATAGTAGTACTTTTTTAAGGTTGGGGGTTTGTCTAGAATTTGTGAAAGAGTACAAAAAAAGTGCAAAAAAAAAGAATTTGAACAATGAACAATATATACTATCACTGTGCCAGTGGGAAATAGCATTTACCTTTGATGTTCTGGAGTGACTGGATTTCCTTTCCTAGCATCATCAACCTCCAAACCAAGAAATATGGGAAATAAATTGCAGTACACATTCTACAAAGAGCAGGAGGTGGTTCATGAACAATCAAAACTTTCCCAGCATGCACCATGAGGTAGCATGTTTCTCTTTCTTCAATTTCCTGGATGATTAAAAAGGACTTGGATTAGGTCCTCTTTAAAGGTTTGGTAGAACTCGCTGGTGAATCTGTCTGGACCTGGCTTTTGTGTTTGGGCAGGCATTTTATTACTGATTCCATCACCTTGATGGTGATAGGTTTGTTGAGGTATTCCAAATCTTCTTGTTGAGCCTTGGGAGGCTATAGGAATTCAGGAATCTGTCCATTTCTTCTAGGTTATCTTATTTTGTGGCATACAGGCTCTCAATGGAATTTCTGATGATTTTTTGAATTTCTGTGGTTTCTGTTGTGATGTCCCCATTTTATTTCTGATTCTATTTATTTGGGTTCTCTCTTTACCTTTCTTTGCAAGTCTTGGAAGTGGGTTTTCAATCTTGTTTATTTTTTTTTTTGAAAAACCAGCTCTTGGTTTTGTTAGTCTTTCAGATTGTTTTTTTTGGGTTCAGGCTCGTTGATTTTTGCTCTAAGTTGTGCTTATTTCTTTCTTCCTGCCTGGTTTGGGTTTTTTTGCTGGTCGCTTTTCTTTTTTTTTTTTTCGCCCCCCGAACCCGCGCCGGCCCCGGCCCCGCTTTCTAAGATCTTAAGATGTGATGTCAGACTGCTCATAATGGTCCTTTTTTTTCTTTTCTGATGAGTGCTTAAAGAGCTATGAACTTTCCCCTGTACACTGCTTTCACTGTATCTCACAAGTTCTGATAGTTCGTGTGTTGACTCTCATTTGTTTCTAGGAGTTTTTGGATTTCCTCTTTGATTTCTTTTATCACGTGCTGATTGTTCAGCAGTGGGCTGTTTAGTTTTCAGGTGCTTGTTATGTCTCTCTGCATTTGTGTGTGATTAACTTCTATTTTCAATCATGTTCTGAAAAAATAGTTGACACAATTTCTATCTTCTTGATTGTATTGAGGTATGTTTTTTTTTTTTTTTTTTTACAACCTATTGGACACGCACCCATCCCGCCCCGCCCCCCCCCCCCCCCTCCCCCCCCCCCCCCCAGTTCCTTTTTCTTCTCATCTTTTTCCCCCCAGGTTGGCTTAGTATGTTTTGTGGCTCAACGTGTGATCTATCTTGGATTATGTTCCACGTGCGCTGGAGAAAACTGTGTATCCAACTTTTGGGGGATGAAGCACTCTCTATGTATATGTATATATGGTATATATATGGTATATACATACACATATATACACACATATGTATATGTGTGTATGTGTGTGTGTCTATGTGATGTATGTGTGTGTCTATGTCTGAGCAATGGAAGAAAGCCCTCTTTTCTTCCATTGCTTCTTTTAGGCCAGTACTTCCTTGGTAACTTTTAGTCCTGTTGATCTATCTAGAGTTGATAGAGCAGTGTTGAAATCTTCAACTCCAATTGTGTTGCTGTCAATGTCTTTATTGAAGTCTGTAGGAGTTGTTTTTGGTATTTTTGGCCCTTCATTAGGTGCATATTTGTTAAGGAGTGTAATTTCTTCCTGATATTTGTGTTCCTTGATTATTAAGAAGTGACCTTCACTGTCCCTTCTGACCTTCTTCAGCCTGAAGTCTATGTTGACAGATACCAGTATGGCTACCACAGCCTGTTTGGAGGAGTTGTTTGAGTGAAGGATTGTTTCCAGCCTTTTACTTTGAGCCTGATTTGCTCTGATTGTTCATAGGTGTTCCTTGAAGGCAGCAGTTTGTTGGATTCAAATTTTTGATCAATTTGCCACACTGTGTCTCTTAACTGGTGCATTTAGAACATTGACGTTGAGAGAGATTATTACCATGGGATTTTGTGCCATCTTTCTCTATGCTTGTTGTTCTTTTGGGTTTTGTCTTATCTTAGAGTAGATCTTTCAGCCCTTCTTTTAAGGTTGGTTTTGGTCTATAAAGTTCCTGAGCTGTTGTTTATCCAAGAAGATGTGTTTCTGTTCTTCAGATCTGAATGAGAGTCCATCCAGGTAAAGAGTTCCTGGTGAGGCATTCATTTCATTGAGATTTTGCACTATATCCCACTACTGCCTTCGAGCTTGGAAAGTCTCTTCTGATAGGTCTGCTAAAAGTTGAAAGGATGCTTCTTTGTATAAAATTGTTCTCTTTGATCTTATTGCTTGAAGAATTGTGTCTCTATGGCATCCATTATTTTGACTAGGATATGCCTTGGAGTCTTTTTATTGGAATCTATTCAGGCTGGTATCCTTTGTGTTTCTTGGATCTTGATGCTTGTGTCCTTTAACTCTGGGAACTTTTCAGCAAGAGGTCTTTAACTCTTTCTATTTACTTGGGGTTGCCTTCCCATCTCTCTGGGACTCTGATGATTCTTATGTTCTTCCTCTTGAATTCATCCCAATGTTCTCTGTTCTGCTGCTGATCCATTTCTCGCTTTTTTTTTCCATCTTGTGAATTTGCCTGAGTGTTTTCTGCAGCTCACTCAATCACACTGATTCTGTCTTCTGCTGCTGTCATACTGCTGTTGAGAGGTCCATTTGCATTTTTCATTTCATCTACTGAGTTTTTTTATTAATAATATTTCTGTCTGTAGAGCTCTCATGCTTCTGTTGTCAGTGTACGTGCATTGAAAGTACAGACTGTCATTTTGGTCCTTCGTTTTGGCAGCTTAGAATGGCCCTGAAATTTTATGAGGCCCCTCCTTGTTCATCCTTTTTAGTGCTGCTGTAAAGGGCTGTTTCAATGTCAGTAAGATGAAAATTTTTATCACAGTTTTTGGCATACTGAATATGCATCGGACAGCTTGTCAGGCTCTGCCATGTTCTAATGATGGTACAAGTGCAAAGATCAAGTATGACATCATTGGTCTGACTGAGACGAGGAGGCATCAATCGCATCATGCTGTTTTTGACACCAGAGAAGAACTGTTCCTCGGAACATGCGAAGAAAGAGGCATCGGTGGCATTGGTGACCTTGTCAACACAGACATGGCCACAATAATTGATTCATTTGAATGCCTAACAAACCGGATAGGTCGATTACACTTGAAGATATGTGGCCCATTGCTAGCAGTTTCTATCTTTGTTGTCTACACACCAACATCCACATACAAGGAAGAAGAAACTGAGAAATTCTTCATGGAACTAGATGAGATCTATAAAAAAAGATCACACCTTGTACAAGATCATAGTCTGTGATTTTAATGCCAAGATAGGACTGAGAAGATCGGCCAAAGAACTACACATTGGGACCCATGGCCTAAAATGGAATGAACAGGGTAGAGACTATCTGAGTTCATCATGTCCACCAAGACCATTCATGGGAACTCACAGTTCCAGAAGGCTGAATCGAAACGTTGGACATGGGAATCCCCTGGTGGACAGTTCCACAAAAATTGACCACATCATCTTCAATCAGTGGTTTTGCCTGACCGATGTTGCTGTCGCCCCCAAATTCCAAAGATATCGGAACACCATTTCCTTCATACAAATTCTACTTCACGCAACAGGGAGAAAAGGCTGCAAAGTTTAAGAAGAGAACTCCCAGAAAGACTGCCAACTGGGAACTCTTTGGCATCACTGCAGCAACATGGGAAGATACCATCATTGATGACACTGACAAAGAATACAACTAACTGGTTCAGTACCTCCATGATTGTGCAAAAAATGCTGAGAGAGAAAAAACACAAAAGGACACTTGTCTCAAAAAACCTCGAGCTCATTCGCCAACATGGCAAGGTGTGAGCCTCAGGCGACCAAATGCTAACATCCAAGCTTGCAAAGCAGTGCAGAGAAGCAATAAAGGAAGACCTCAAAGAGAGAGAGCAGAAATACTGGAAGATGCAGCAGAAGCCAGGAAAAGCATTTGTCATGTCCATCTGTCCTTAATCAACTATAAATCCAAGATTACTGCTCTCCAACATCCTGACAGATCTATCACATCTTCCAGAAAGGCAATGGACAAGATTATCCATGATTTCTACTCAGATTTCTTTGATAGTCACGTCCCCTGCCCACATACCAAATTCCACAAGATGGATATGTCATTCCCAATGTTCTCCCTTCTGAAATCCAACATGCCATTTTGTCAGTAAAGAAGGGAACAGCAACAGGCCCAGACAAAGTCAGACCCAAACACCTGAAGAATCTGCCTTCAGTACTCATCAATACACTGGCTTGGCTCTTCACACGCTACTATATACATTTTTTCTTTTTTGGGTCACACCTGGCAATGCTCAGGGGTTTCTCTTGGCTCTGCACTCAGGGAATTACTCCTGGCGGAGCTCAGGGGACCATATGTGATGTCGAGGATTAAACCCAGGCCGATATAGGCTGGCCACGTGCAAGGCAAACATCCTACCCGCTGGGCTATGGCTCCGCCCCCACATGCTACCTGTTTAGAATGCATGGTGCCCCTCCCATTGGAAAACCAGCAGGACAGTTCTAGTGTTCAAGAAGGGAGACATCCTTGACATTGGTAACTATCGCCCCATCTGCCTTTTGTCTGTCATCAACAAGCTCTTCACTCAATCATCCTGAACAGGATTGGCAGAACATTATATGAAGGACAACTATGTGAGCAAGCTGGCTTCTGAAAAGGAATCAGCACAATCGACCATATCCATACAGTAACCAAGCTCATTGAAGTTTGTAGGGAGTTCAGGATGCCACTATGTCTCACATTCATTGATTTAAAGAAAGCATTTGATTCTGTGGAGACTGAAGCGGTCATTGAAGCCCTAGCCAAACACAGGGCGTTCAAACACAATACATTAAGTGCCTTTGAGAGCTGTATTACGGATTCACAACCAGGATCTCACCATTTTACAAAGAAGTGATTATCGTTGAGAAAAGAGGGATTCAGCAGGGTGATACAATTTCACCAAAACTCTTCAGCACCACCCTCGAGAAGATCATGCAACAATTAGAATGGGAAGGAATGAGAGTGAAGATAGACAGTCGGAGACTAAACCATCTCCGCTTGCTGATGACATCGTTGTAATAACACCGAACATTAGCTAACAGAAAAAATGCTGTCAAACTTCGACCGAGAATGTGGAAAGATAGGTCTACAGCTGAATCTCAGCAAAACTATGTTCATGTAAAATGAACTAGTTCCAGAGACCCCATTCACTCTCAATGGAACAAACATCTCTGAATGCAGCAGTTATGTGTACCTAGGTTAAAAAAGTCAACATGATGAACGACCTAAAACCTGAGCTGCGCAGGAGGAAAGGAGGAGCATGAAATGCCTTCAAAAGCATCGAAGAAATAGCTGAAAAGACAAAGAACCTCTGCTCTGGGCACATCTCTTCAACTCCACCATTCTAGCTGCATTAACGTATGCCTCAGAGACCTGGGCCCTACAAAAAGCAGGATAAGAATGCTATTCGGGTCTCCCAAAGAGGAATCAAAAGAGCTATGTTTGGAATATCACGCCTCACTCAAGTCAAAGAAGGAATCGGAGCTCCGACCTCCTTCAATGTTCTAGAGTCAGGGACGCTGTCTCTCGTTTGCCAAGGCATCAAAAATAGATGGGCAGAACGTCTGCAATCTACCCCCCCAGGTGTGTGTGTGTGATCCTTGTGTCTCCACGGACCCAATCAGCCCCAGGGAAGAGCGGAACTTCCATCAACAGGAACCAGGGCAAATTGCCTTGGTTTCACCCCAGACCCTTGGGCCCTGCGCTTCTGGGAACGTCTGCAATCTCCCCCACAGGTGTGTGTGTGTGTGTGTGTGCCTGTGATCCTTGCTTCTCCATGAACACAATCAGCTCAAGGGAAGAGCAGAACTTCCATCAACGGGAACCAAGGCAAACTGCCTTGGTTTCACCTCGGACCCCTTGGGACCTGCGCTTCCGGGAACGTCTGAAACCTCCCCCACAGGTGTGTGTGTGTGTTCCTTGCATCTCCGTGGACACAATCAGCCACAGGGAACAGGCCAGTACCTTAAACCCACATCCCAAACTGAAAACCGCCACGATCCTCTTACTACCTATCTTGCATGAGGTACCAGTGAACCTTTGTTCCTACATCCGTGCCACCCACCCAAACTCTGCAAACAACCCAGACACCTACTAACTGTACTACCTAGTCAACCAAGAACTCACATTTGAAACCTACAATAGTCATAATGATAAAGAAACACAAAAATTCCATCAAGCTCTGTGAGTGAAGTCACTAGTCCAGATGAGCCATGCAATACCAATGAGTTGTATAACCTCTCTGATAAGGAATTTCAGAAAGAATTGTTCAGGATGCATAAGGAACTCAAAGAAGCAATGGAATGCAAAATCAATAAAACACAAGAGGACATGAGAGAAGACGTGAGGAAAATGCAAATGGAAATGACAGATATTAAAAATGAGGTAAATGAAATGAAAAACACAGTGGAAGGCCATCATAGCAGAATAATAGCTACTGAAGAAAGAATTAGTGATCTCAAAGACGAGTTCCAAAGATTCTCTAAACAACACCAGATGATAGAAAAAAGACTCACAATTACCGAACAGACAACAAGAGATAATCGGGATGAAGCCAGAAGAAACAACATATGGATCATTTGGGTCCCAGAAGGGCAAGAAGAAAACCCTGATGAAGAAGAAACTGTCAAAGCCATAATTGCTGAGAAGTTCCCGGAAATAAAGAGCGCTTGCCTCAAGATCCAGGAGGCCCGTAGGATACCAGATGAAAGAAACCCCAACAAGAATACTCCAAGACACATCTTAATTAAAATGAAAAAACTATAGATAGAGATAGAATACTGAAAGCAGCAAGATCAAAAGAAGGAAATCACATACAAAGGAACATCCCTAAGATTTACAGCAGACTTCTCTGATGAAACACTCCGAGCCCGAAAACAATGGTGGGATATTGTGAAAAGGCTCAATGAACTGCAGGCCTCACCAAGAATTCTTTACCCGCCAGACTCACATTCAGATATGAAGGAAAGATACACAACTTCATGGATAAGCAACAACTCAGGAACTTCATGGACTCAAAACCAACTTTAAAAAAGGACTGAAGGGTCTACTGTAATACGACCAAACCCAAAAGCACAACAAGCACAAACAGAAAGATGGCACAAAATCCGATGACAATAATCTCTCTCAATGTCAATGGTCTAAATGCACCAATTAAGAGACACAGAGTGACAAAATGGATTAAAAAATTGAACCCAACATTCTGCTGTCTACAAGAAACACATCTGAATAATCAGAACAAACACAGACTCAAAGTCAAAGGTTTGAAGACCATTCTCCACGCAAACAACTCCTCCCAAAAAGGCTGGTGTGGCCATATTAGTATCAGATAATATAGACTTCAGGCTGAAAAAGGTTAGAAGGGACAACGAAGGCCATTTCTTATTACTTAAGGGGTATGTACACCAGGAAGAAATTACACTAATAAACATATATGCACCCAACGAGGGGCCAACAAAATACATAAAACAACTGCTAAGAGACCTCAAAGAGGACATTAACAGTAGCACAGTAATAGTTGGAGACTTCAACACTGCTCTATCAATGATGGATAGATCAACAAGACTGAAACTCACCAAGGAAATATTGGTCCTCAAGGAAGAAATGGAAGAAAGAGAGCTAGTGGATATATACAGGGCTTTTCATGCCAAAAAAGCTGAATACACATTTTTCTCTAGTGCACATGGAACATCCTCCAAGATAGACCACATGCTGAGCCACAAAGAATACCCCAATAAAATAAAAAAGATAGAAATTGTGTCAGCTATCTTTTCAGACCATGATGCACTGAAAATGGAAATTAACCGTACACAGAAACAGGGAGTCAAACCAAACACCTGGAAACTGAACAGCTCACTCCTGAACAACAAATGGGTCATAGAAGAAATCAAACAGGAAATCCAAAGATTTCTGGAAACAAATGAAAATGAAGACACCAACTATAAGAACTTGTGGGGCATGGCAAAAGCCATTTTAAGAGGGAAGTGTATAGCTCTGCAAGCATTCATCAGGAAACAAGAAAGGGCCCACATAAATAACCTGACTACACAGCTGAAGACATTAGAAAAAGACCAACAAAAGGAGCCCAACCCAGGCAGAAAAAAAGGAAATAATAAAACTTAGAGAGGAAATCAATGAGTTGGAAACCAACAAAAACAATCCAAAAGATTAATGAAACCAAGAGCTGGTTCTTTGAAAAAATAAACAAGATTGACAAACCATTAGCAAGTCTTGTAAGGACAGGGAAAGAGAGAACCCAAATAAACAGAATCAGAAATAAAAATGGTGACATCACAACAGAAGCCACAGAAATCCAAAAGATCATCAGAGATTACTTTGAGAGCCTTTATTCCATGAAACATGAGAATCTAGAAGAAATGATAAATTCCTGAAGTCCTATAACCTCCCACAGCTAAAACAAGAAGAACTCCAATACCTGAATAAGCCTATCACCATCGAGGAAATTGAAACAGTAATTAAAAGTCTGCCCAAACACAAAAGCCCAGGTCCAGACGGATTCACTAGTGAACTCTACCAAACCTTTAAGGAGAACCTCCTGCCAGTCCTTTTCAAGCTCTTCCAGGAAATAGAAGAAACACTCCCAAACCGCTTCTACGAGGCACATATCACCCTGATACCCAAAGCAGGGAGAGACAACACAAAAGAAAGAAAACTACAGACCCCTGATGAACACAGATGCTAAGATCTTCAACAAAATACTAGCAAACAGAATCCAAAGACTCATCAAGAAGATTATACATCATGACCAAGTAGGATTCATCCCAGGGATGCAAGGATGGTTCAACATTTCCAAGTGAATCAACATAATACATCATATCAACAAGAGAAAAAACAAAAACCATATGATCCTATCAATAGTCACAGAGAAAGCATTTGACAAGATCCAGCACCCGTTCATGATTAAAACACTCCAGAAAATGAGAATTGAAGGGACTTTCCTCAAGATAATTACAGCCATCTACCAAAAGCCCACAGCGAACATCATTCTAAATGGGGAAAAATTGAAAGCCTTCCCCTGAGATCAGGGACAAGACAAGGTTGACCATTCTCAACTCTTTTATTCAATGTAGTACTGGAAGTACTTGCCATAGCAATCAGAGAAGAAAAGGACATCAAGGGCATCCAGATAGGCAGGGAAGAACCCAAGCCATCATTATTTGCAGATGACATGATATTATACCTAGAGTACCCTAAACTATCTACAAAAAACTCCTAGAAACAATAGACACATATAGTAGAGTGGCAGGATATAAAGTCAACACCCAAAAGTCAGTGGCTTTCCTATATACAAATAACGAAAGAGAAGAAAGCGATATTAAGAAAACAATTCCATTCACAATTGTGCCACAGAAAATCAAATACCTAGAAATCAACTTATCCAATTGTGTAAAGGACCTGTACAAAGAAAACTACAAGACACTGCTCCAAGAGATAAAAGAGGACACAAGGAAATGGAAACATATTCCCTGTTCATGGATGGGGAGAATCAACATTGTCAAATGCTAATATTCCCTAGAGCTCTGTACAGATTCAATGCAGTCCCTATAAGGATACCCATGACATTCTTCAAAGAAATTGACCAAACACTCATGAAATTTGTAAGGAACAACAAACCCCCAAGGATAGGTAAAGCAATTCTCTGGAAAAAGAAGATGGGAGGCATCACCTTTCCCAACTTCAAACTGTACTACAAGGCAGTAGTAATTAAAACAACATAGTATTGAATAAGAACAGACCTGTGGACCTATGGAATAGAATTGAGAATCCTGACACCCAACCTCAAACACATGATCATTTAATATTTGATAAAGGTGCAAAGAGTCAAAAATGGAGTAAGGAAAGCCTCTTCAACAAGTGGTGCTGGGGAAAACTGGGCAGGACATGTAAAAAAATGAATCTGGACCTGTGTCTAACACCATGCACAAAAAATCAGATCAAAATGGATTAAAGATCTCAATATCAGACTTGAATCCATAAAGTACATTGAAAAAAATATAGGAAAAACCCCTCCAGGACATTGAAGCTAAAGGCATCTTCAAAGGTGAAACATCACTAACAAAGCAACTAGAAGAAAAGATAAACATATGGGACTACATGAAACTAAAAAGCTTCTTCACCTCAAAAGAAACTGTGACTAAGATACAAAAGCAGTCCACAGAATGGGGAAAGAATATTCACCCAATACCCATCTGATAAGGGGTTAATATACAGGATATATCAGGCACTGGTAGAACTTTACAAGAAGAAAACAAACAACCCCTCAACAAATGGGGAGAAGAAATGAACAGAAACTTCAGCTAGGAAGAAATTCGAATGGCCAAAAACATATCAAAAATGCTCATCATCACTAATCATCAGAGAGATGCAAATCAAAACAACAATGACATATCACTTTACACCACAGAAACTGGCAAATATTCAAAAGAGCAAGAACAACAAGAGCTGGCATGGATGTGGGGAAAAGGGGACACTCATCCATTGTTGGTGGGAATACCTGCTGGTACAGCCTTTCTGGAAAACAATATGGACATTCCTCCAAAGACTAGAAATTGAACTCCCATTTTGCCCAGCCATACCACTCCTGGGAATCTACTCTGGGAAATCAAAAATATGCAGCGGAAACACCATCCCTACTTTTATTTTCATAGCAGCATTATTCACAATAGCCAGAATTTTGAAGCAATCAGAGTGCCCGAAAATCGATGACTGGATAAAGGAGCTTTGGTAAATCTACACAATGGAATACTATGCAGCTGTTAGGAAAAATGAAGTTATAAAATTTGCCTATAAATGGATGGACATGGAGAAGATTATGTTGAATGAAATTAGCCAGAAGGAGAGAGACAGATACAGAATGACTGCATTTATCTGCATAACATAAATATATAGGTACATATTATGATACCAATATCCAAGGTCAAGTGAAACATATATCAGGAGGTCTTTTCAAAGGTGGAAATTATCACAAACGTGTGGGAGTCAGAGGCTAGGTTAGACAGAAAATGGAACAGTGTGCTAATAATTTTCGAGGGTACTAATGCCAACCTAGAACTGAGCATTAAATAGAGGCAAAAAGATACACATGACAACCCTTTAATGTATGTTCTGTAATCCATAGTCTGGAAGGGAAGGAAAAGAGAAAGAGAGAGAAAGGGAAAGAAATAAAGAACCTGCCATCGAGGTGGGCTGGGGAGGGGGAGAGAACCGGGGACGTTGGTGGTGGGAGATGGGCACTGGGAGAGCGGATGGGTGCTGGAACACTGTATGACTAAAACCCAAATATGAACTTTTTAATTGTATATATTGAAATTGTCAAAACTAAAAAAAAAATTAAAAAATCAGATGGGCTGGACATATAATGCAATTTGGAGACGACCGCTGGACTAGAGCCATTACTGACTGGATCCCATGGAATGTCAAATGATCATGTGGCCGCCCACCTACAAGATGGTCTAACTCTTCCTCAAGACCCTGAATTGACGGTTTGAGACTCTTTGTATTCCTGAATCAACCTGGATGCCATTGGGCTACACTGTTATGTGATAGGGTCAAATGGAAATATTACTGGTCCCGCTCCAGCAAATTGATGAATAATGGGATGTCAAGTGATCAAGTGATCAAGTGCTCTCATTTTTGTTCTCATTTCCTCCTGTAATTTATTGACTACCCTTTCCACTGCTTCATTTATGTCCTCCTGTATTTTATTGGACATCAATTCCAGTTTTTCATTGAGCTCATTAAAAATTCTCACCATCTCCTCTCTGAGATCTTTGTCAGAGATATTATGAATTTGGGAATTCCTAGTTGTTGCTTCAGGGCTTTTTTCCTCTTCCATCCTTAGAGGAGGGGCTCTGTTTTTGTTTATGCACAATGCTGTGGTGGTCTGGAGGTGGAATCATTTTGGAGCACTGCTTCTCTCTCACTGCCAGATAGGTCTCTGTAAAGATCTTTTTTTTCTGTGCTTTAGGGATATGTTGTATTGTCCATAGTGTTGTTTCAATGCAATATGGAGAGGAGGATTAACTTGTGGCCTTTAATGTCCACAGCTGTGAAGCCAGTAGGTCCTACCTGGACAGGCAGGACTCTGTGGGCGGGACTAAGGTCTCTGTTGCAGTCTCTGGTCTCCCATTTATGCTGTTGGGTATTGTAGTTCCTTGTTTCTGTCCCTGAAACCTAAAAGCCACTTGTGTGGTTCCCTTTGCACTGGTGCATGTCAGAAGTCATCTGTGGAGGAACACTTTAATTTGTTAAACATTGCAAGCCTGATACTTTTTAAAAAATAAATTTTCATAAAAAATTACCAAGAGGGATTTATGAAAACAGAACTGTAAATCTTTCGAAAGGGATATGCTGACTCATTTATTTACTTATTGATTTATCTATTTATCTATTTTACTATTTGTTTTTATTTGTTTATTCACTTATTTGTTTATTTATTTATTTAACTTTTTTGGTCACACCTGGTTATGCTCAGGGTTTCTCCTGGCTCTGCACTCTGCAATTACTCCTAGCAGTGCTCAAAGGACCCTGTGGAATGCCTCAGATCTAGCTTGGGTTGAACAAATGCAAGGCAAATGGCCTTCCCACTGTACTGTAGCTCCGACTCCTAAGCAGACTTTTCTAAAACAGCAAAGAACACACAAGACACATTCGATATAATTAAAACTATAAAATCAATAGTATCTGGATTTAAGTCAGTCCTCTCGCCAAGTCACTCACTTTCATTTTAAGCTTTCATATTGAATGTCATTCTTTTTAAAAAAGAACAAGAAAGATGTATTGGTGAGAAATGTTAAAAATAAAAATCACAATCAAGGTCAAAAACATTGAAATGTCTGAAGATGCCTTCTGCAGTCTCATGGGTTTACTGGGATTACCTAGGCTAGGCAAAAAAAATCCATGAAGGTCATAATGACATGTTTATCATTTAAGACTGATGTGTGCCATTTTTATATCATCTTTGCAGTACACATTAAAATTTTAAAGAGTGAAATGTTACATTCAAAAGCAATGATTTAAAAATTCAACAGCTCCACCCTTTTGTAATTTCACAAGGAATTTTTTGCTTCGTGTTTAGAAACCAACCAAGGATTGATTTCTTAAATCACTAAATGCTACATAATACAGGTGAAAGAAATGAACATACCAACTTCCGTTTAGTTTTAAAGCTTGTAGTTAATTAGAAACACATGAAAGAGTAACAGGCTCATAGGGCATCCAGACAGCATATCAAGTGAGCACTGTCCCATTTCCAGATGCTATAAAATATGTTTGCTTGGAAAATTAGTTGAAAATGACATGAGCAATAAACATGAAGGAACTAACCTTATTAGATGCCTATTTTTGTCAAGTCCTGACACCAAACTATCTCACTTAGATATCATAGTTTATTATCACGTGTAGATTAAATGCCTTATGTCACTGAAGCTCCCTAGCAAATTTATTTCCGATAAATACCTAAGTGGTACCCAAACAGGTATTTTCGGAAGGAAACAAGAAGAACCTGGGCTGAGAGGGCCAATCAATCTCAAGGAGCCCCTAAAGAGGAGAATTATCATAATCTCACAATTTCAGAAAGAATCTTACAAAGTTCAAACAACTGAAAAATAAAACAAAACATATAGCTAATAAGTGATTGTGATGGAATTTACCTGCACATCTGTCTGAAAATTAACCCTGTGCTCTTTTTTACCAGTAACCTCAGATACCACTTCATGTGTATTTCAGTATATCCTTAGGAAATATATTAACACAGAATTTAACCATGAAGAAAGTTTTTTTTAACAATATATTGCACTTTAAATACAGAGCTGTATGTTGAAAACATCTATTTTATGTGACATAGGACTTCTGAATGAGAAGAGAATGAGACTTTAGAAAAGACTTACCCTGATTATACTGAAGCCTGCATTAATGACTGTTGAGGAAGCTCAGGAAACAACTTGTTTTCTGTGTTTTTGGTTCCCCTAATCTCAATATATGCTTAGAAATGTATGGCCTTGAGATAACTCTGAACTACCTAATAGACATGAGACTTGATGTTTGATTTTCTGTAGCACTTTGCATAGCCTGCAACTCCCCTGCACCAAAGCAGAGGGTGCGAGCTTTGGTGCATTGAAACTAAGTGTTGTAGGTGCTTCTGCTGAAATATTGGGCTCTGAGAGCACCAGGAGTGTGGGCTGACCCCAAGCCCCGGCAACAACCAACAGCAGCACATTCAGTGCAGAACCTCCTACAGGAATCCAATGCTCCGTTTGGTTGGGTAGGGTCTGTGTAAGTGGGACAAGGATTGACAGGAGATACAAAGCTGCACTCAATGTGTGTGCATGCATGTGTGTGTGAAATTAAAATATCATTAGAATTTTATTATTTTACATGAAAAAACTTCATTATAGCATTGGAATTGCAGTGCTGATTACACTGAAAATGTAGAATGCTTTGACTAGTATGCATGCATATATAATTTTATTTTTTATTGATTGATTTGGGGACACACCCAGTGAAGCTCAGGTGTTCAGGGTTCAAGCCTGGCTCTGAACTAAGAGTTTACTCTTAGCAGAGCTCAGATGAATCTGTGGGGATGAAACCTGGGTCAGCCCCATACAAGGCAAATGCTCTGTCCACAGACTCTGTTATTCAGTCTGAAAGACAGCTGTCTGGAAAATCCTATCATCTCTCACCAATGATTTTTTTTTGCTCTATCATTGATTTTTCAAGGTTTGCACCCCCACCCAGGACTGGTGCATGGAGCATTTTTTCACTCCTGTGGTGCCACTCAAAGCACCCCCATTGAGTTTTGCAGTACCCTGTTGAATGATAAAAGAGAGGCATGTGCTTGCATTTCTCATTCTGTGCTCGTCTTCCTTCATAGAGGTACTTCCAATATCTGAACATGTCATCCCTGAAGCCAAAGACCACAGAGATCACTGGAAGATGTGAATTCAACTCTATTTGTTCATTTTAATTAATAGTCCTGGGAAGGCAGCAAGAGTACCGGTGTCTCTGGAAGGGAGGGAAAAGTCAGGGAGGGCCAAGTCAACTATTTTTAGTAAAATTGTCATTGCAGGAATGGAATTAAAGTCTAAGGGCCCAGAGGCCAGATGCTCTAAAAATTACTTACACTCTCTTAGTTTTTGCACAGAGTTCCAAATACAGCATCCAGTGCAGATGATATCAAACAGTCTTCATTTCTCCCTGGAGCAACAATGCTGAAAGGTGAACTTCAACCAGGAAAAAAAAAAGGAAAGGGACAATGCCCAGGCGCCATTCGCAGTTGTCGTTTAACCATACACATTTGATTTTGCCTCTGAATACCTTTCGCTTTAAAAGCACTTACATATGTCCGATTTTTTCTAAAATAAAGTGTGTGGTTTTGTAAAAACGTTGCACAATTAAAAATGTAATATTTTCCTTTGGGGAACAATAGTACTGTGGTTTCCATTTTGCATGCTAAATATAAAATTGAAAAGTATTTTGTTCAGAATTTTTTCAGAAACTCAAGAAGGCTTGTAATCTTGCACAGAGAGCCTGATGATCAGTGCGTATCATGATAATTAGAATTCTAGACTTATGATTTATTAGGTTTGACCCTTTGGCAATTAGATTTTTTATCCCATTTCACTCATAGCTAGAAGCTCTCCTAGATACAGCAAAATGTAGGAATTATTAATTGCGCTACTCCAAGGATTTTGAGTGAAGCATAGAGTAACTAACTATGTAAAGAATGGTTATTTCAGGGCTGGAGCAATGGTACAGTGGGGGAAGGCATTTGCTTTGCACACTGACAACCCTGGATCCATCAATCCCCCAGCATCCCAAATGCCCAAGACCAGGAGTAATCCCTGGAATGCAGTGCCAGGGTAATCCCTGAGGATTGCTGGGTATGACCAAAAAGCCAAAAAAAAAGATAAACCTAAAGAAAATAAGAAGGTTATTTACTAGCCTTGCTGCTCTTAGTTTCTTTCAGTTCGTACAATTCAGCAGAATAATTAGCCATAAAGAGAACAGCTATGTTTTAGAAGTGTGCCGAAACCTGGAAGCTCACAAAGAACGGGGGATCAGGTTAGATAGCAGATAAAAGATCCCCACTGATGAAACACTCTGATTGTTTCCTTTTTTTTTTTTTTTGCTTTTTTGGGTCCACCCAGCGATGCTCAGTCCTGGCTCTGCACTCAGGGAACTACTCCTGGCAGTGCTTGGGGACCATATGGGATGCCAGGGATCGAACCCAGGTTGGCTGTGTGCAAGGCAAACACGCTACCCGCTGGACTATCACTCCAGTCCCTGATTGTTTTCTTTTAAAGGTGGGGTATCGATATGGTTTGATAGGATGATTTTACAGCAGAGAAATAGCTTTTATGGAACATATACATGTCATTAGCCAACAGATTCCCTGCAATCAATCCATTAAAAACATACATCAGTGTATACTTAGAGCTAGTCCGGATTAGTCGCTGGTAAAAAGTCAACACATATTTGTCCTGTGAATAAATGACTACACAGAAGCTACACAGATGTCCTGAAGGTTATTCAGTATTAGTGCTGGGCCGGAAGGATAGTACAGTGGGTAGGGTGTTTGCCCTTGCATGCGGCTTACCTGGAGTTAACCCTGGCATACCATAGGATCCCAGGAGGAGTAATTATTGAGTACAGAGCCAGGAGTATCCCCACTGGGGGGTGTGACCCCAAAAAAGCAAAACAATTGCTAGTGCTTTGAGGAGGTCTTGCCTTTAGTTATCCTAAGGAGGTGCATTTTTATGGAGATGCCTTTTGGAAAAGAGTTTGATCTCAAAATATTAAAATCATATTTCCATGAGTTCCATTTTATTGAGGTAAAATTCACATCACATAAAATTCTATTTTAAAGTGAACAATTCAGGAGCACTTAGTATATTTCAGCACCTTGTAATCTCCACTTTTATCTGTTTCTAAAGTGTCCTGCACACGCTCAAAAGGAAACTCACAGCAGAACACTTGCTCTTCACACCCTTGATAACCATCAATCTCTATTTCATCTCTATGGTTTGTACCCTACTCAGCATGCGAATAGAGTTTTGTGTCTGTAACAGAGCATCATGTTTTTGAGGTTCAGTCCCATTGTATTATGTATATACCGTAGTCTCCGTGACTGTGTCAGATGCCACTGTATGTCTATTGTATACGCCATCCCTTGTCTGCTCACTTACAGATGGGGTTGGATTAATTTCAATCTTCTTTCTGCTCCCCACATGTGTGAATTTTACTTGTCTGAATACTTGCTTCCAAATGTTTTGTAAATACATGAAGAAGTGCAGTTATTAGTTTGTATGGTGCTAGAGGAGAATGACTAGGTTCTGTTTTCAGCATTTAGAGAAAACGCCAAACTCTACCACGGTGACTGAAATATTCCACATTCCTACCAGCAATGCACGAGAGTTCTAATTGTCCCAGGACCCCTTTAACACTTGGCATTTCCCAATTTAAAAAAATCATCTGAGAGCTATATAGTCATATTTCTGTGGGTTTAGATATATACTTCCTAGTGATGAATGAAGAAGAATGTCTCTTCATGTGCTCACATGTCTATGTGGTTTGGGTATGTGTTTCCCAGTGATGAATGAAGAGGAATATTTCTTCATGTGCTCCTTACCATTGACCAATTCTATAGGGGTTGGGAAGTAATGAAAAAAAAGTTAAAGAATAAATACAGTTTTCTATTTAGTGAAATTGAAAGATATTTAAGAAATTAGGACAAGTAAAGGCCCATTTCTTAAACCTGGCTCCTGAATTAATTCAGGCGTCAGCCTGTTGGCTATTGTATCAAGCATATTGTAAAGCCATATTTGATGAGACAATGATTTCTATTATATTCAGCATTTGGAAATATCTAGAATAGTGTTTCTCTAAGTGAATTAAGTGGGTTATACCATTTTGGTGGTTTTGGAGTGATCTAACGTTATAGTACAGTTTGCTTGGTATTCACTGTCTTCCCGTTCATCATCGATTTGCTCGAGCGGGCACCAGTAACATCTCCATATGACCTGTCTCATGCAAGTAGGGCCCAAGGGAACCTGCTTGCTCCAGGAACATAAAGAGTTTCAAACCATTCCATCAGGTCATGGGAATGAGGTCTATAACAGTTACTGGTATTTGGCATATCAAATACGACACGGGTAGCTTGACCGCTCTGCCGTGTGGGTAGCATACTCTTGTAGTCATCTCAAAATTCAGCATTTATTGATGAACCCGTGGCGGCCGCTAAAGCGAGCCGGGCTGTGATAGGCTGGTCTGCTTGGTATTATTTTATCCTATTAGATGTTGGAAATGGCAAGATTCATGTTCCATGGAAAGTGAATGACAATCATTTTATTCTCTATTGCAGCCATAACTTTATCACTATAAGTATGTGATCCTTAGAAACAAAGTTGAGTGGGTCCTTGTTTTCAACATTGCAAATTAATGACATATCATATGAATAACATTTATAACATCGTATACAGAAATAGTAAAATGTACTTTATATTATTAGTTCTATGTTTGCATGGACGAGTGCAAACCAGGGCTGGAAAATGGCACAGGTGTTGCATTTGGCCAACTTAGTTCAATCCCAAGAACTGCATACAGTCCAAGGAGCATCTCCAGAAGTGATCTTTAAGGACAGAATCAGAAGGTACTGAGCATTGCTGGTTGTGGATCAAAAATGCTAATTGTGTAAGAGGGACTGGGTATATAGTACATTGGGTAGGCTGCTTGCCTTGCATGCAGCAAACCTGGAATTGATCTCTCAGAACTCCCTGTGGTTTTTGGAGACTTGCCATGAGTGATCCCTGAATGCAGAGCCAGGAGTAATCCCTGCATGCTACTGACTGCACCACCTGAACTCTACTGACTGCAACACCAAAACATCAACCCACCAAAAAAAATTAAAACCCAAATCATAATAATCCAAGTCAGCACAATATAATCGCTTTGCATGGTTGTGAGTAGTCAGAGGGAGTATATAGGAGAGGAAGAATGTTGACTAAGAAGGTGAGCACTTACTCTTTACCAGGGGCATTGCGCAATCTGCATCACTCTATAGAAAAGCTACATGAGCACTTATTCCCTCTTCAGGGGCATTGCACATTCTCTGTCACTCTAAGGAAGAGCAGGCACTTAATTTCCACCTTGGTTTCTGGTGAGCAGGCTTTAGACCTGTTGACATGAAAATCTTCCATAGAGCTATGGGAGAAAGATAAGTAAATTGTAGAAGAACAGCTGAGCCTCTTTCTGACTAATGGAAAAGGGATGGTGTATAGACCGTCATGGATCTCCACGATCCTGTAATGATCTCAAATGCAACTTAAAACATGCAAACAGAGAGGACTCAGGATGTCTTTATGTCAGATAACTCATTCAAGCTCATTGAAATGTGGCCTCATTTTCACCTTTGAGAATGACAGTGTGATTTGAACTAGAGTTACCTTACCTTGGAACTAGAGTTCCAAGAATTTGAATATTGTGAAATTGGGTATCTTAGTCAATGATGTCCTTCCATTATTTCCATGAAATAATTTCATTGTTGAACTGAAGAGGTAGAACAAAGTTTAAGATGCTCATCTGGCAGTGATGGTCGCAACGTTGGTTTGGGTCCGTGCACCACTGTTGGCTCCAAGCAATGATAGTCAAGCAGACTCTGAGTCTAAAAGCAGGTGTGAGTCCCTGCCTAATAAAAATAATAGGACGTTCTTTGGCATTTGCCTTGCACGTGTCTGTTCCAGGTTTGGTCCACGGCATTCCATATGGTCTCCTGAGCACCATCAGGAGTCATTTCTGAGTGCAGAGCCAGGAGTAATCACTGAGTATTGCCAGGTGTGAACTCCCCTCCCCCAAAAGAAAAAAAAATAATAACATAGCTTTCTTTGTTTTTAGAGTCATTGACCAGTTTTTAAGAAGGGTACTTATCCTTATTTCAACAATGAATTTCTTAAACCAGGTGCTTTAGGTCAATTATCTTAAAGGATAATGTTCCAGCCATAACATTGTGGCTTTGAATGGAAGACTTCATTTAAAATCACATCATTCTCACCTTTAAATTGTTATTGTAGGAGCCCCAGAGAGTGCAGGAAGTAAGGTGCTGAACTTGCAGACAGTCAGTCCCAGTTGACTATTGCCAGAGCAATAGTACAGCAGTTAGGGTGATTGCTTTGCAAGTAGCTGACCCAGGTTGGATCCCATATATCCTATAGGTCTCCTGAGACTTCAGAGGTTATTCCTGAGCACAGAGCCAAGAGTAACTCCTAAACACCATTGACTGTGACCTCCCCATTTGGTATTGTAGTATAAATTTCCTAAATTCAGTACTGAAGGGATTACATTTCACATTTAAGTTCATTTAAATTTGGGGTTAGAGGAAAAATGTTAAAGTCATGCATTGCAGTGCTCATGGCTACTCCTGTCTCTTTGCTATCAGACTGCTCCAGCCAATGCAAGGCAACACTGTAACTTCTATACTAGTTCCTGATTCCTACTGCTATGAAGGTTTTGATGGGTTAGTTTTTCCATTGATCATTTGGCTTTTTCCAGGTTCATGATCATGAAGGGTTTCATATCAGTTTTATGCCTCTTTTATTACTTTTTAAAAATGAAATAAACTTGCCTTTTTCCTAAGCGTTTCTGGATTAAGTGAATCCTGTTGCAGAAATCAGGATGGAATTTTTAGTGTGTTAACATATCCATCCATATTGCTTGGTGTGATCCAAAAAACAAAAAAAATAGTAGATATAAGTATGCCTTTGTACCATATAAAAATGCATTCCATATTTTAAAAAAGAGGGTTAAGTGTTAGCATTTTGAGGTGAATCTAAAAGATGTTAGTGTTAATGTATTATTTATGAGCCCACTAGTAAGGACAAATCATTTTCTTAATCCATTTTACTAATAGAAATTATTTAAAGTACATCATTAATTATTTATATTTTCCTGGTATTATGTTTGTATTAATAATTTAAAAATATATAATTATCTATTAAATCATCTAAATATGATTGAACTTCATTTATCTTTGTAACACAAATAGCAAATTGATCATTAGTTCTACTTATATAAACCAAGGTATTCTGGTAAAATCATCTTAGAATTTTAGACAGATGAATTGAGATAGTTTTGATTAACTATCATTTTGACTCAAATTTTATGGTACAATCAATGTCCTTAAGAAAATTTCTGAACTTTCAAACCTGTAAATTATTTGTCTGTTTGTACTTATATGTGCCCTTTGAAATTACTTGAATATAGAATACACATTTCTGAAAGAAATGTTGCCAATTAATCAGTGTTCTCAGAGGTAAATACCTTTGCTTCTACATCAGGTAAAATAATTTATTTTGTTTTGGACAGTTCTAAACACCCACCATGGAAATTTTGAGATAGTTTCCTACAAAAAAGATATATCATGGCAGAAAAATTATGATATCTACTGCTAGATTAACATACCACAGTGTTCCTAAAGTTTACTCTGGCTTATAACTAGAAAATGAAAATTTTACAATATGTTAGCAATAGTATTGGTCACACATCTCTTTTTAAAATTTTTATTTCACATTATTTGGGATTTTTTGTCATACCTGGTGATTCTAAAGGGTTATTCCTGACTCTGCACTCAGATTAATTCGGGGATCAGGACCATATGGGATGCCAGGATTGAACCTGGGTCAATCACATGCATGGCAAATGCCCTACTCACTGTTCTGTTGCTCTGGCCCTTGTCCACATTTTGATGCACAGAATATTTTCATAGATAAGTTTATTTACAATATCTTAAAATGTATCAAAGCAATCACTTGTATCACTTGTCTTCCCATTGTTCATAGATTTGCTCGAGTGGGCACCAGTAACATCTCCATATGTCCTGTCATGTGCTAGTGTATTCCAAAGGCATCTGCTTGTTCTAGGAACATGAAGAGCCTCAAATCATTCCTTAGGTCATGGGAATGAGGTCTCTAATTACTGGTTTTTGGCTTATCAAATACGACATGGGTAGCTTGCCAGTCTCTGTAGTGGATGGTATAAAGTCAATACTGGGGCGGGGGAGAGCACAGTGGGTAAGGCATTTGCCTTGCACGCAGCTGACCTGGTTTCAGTTCCCAGGCATCCCCTATGGTCTCCTGATTGTCAGGAGTAATTCCTGAGTGTAGAGCCAGGAGGAACCCCTGAGCATTGCCGAGTGTGACGCCAAAAGCAAAAAAAAAAAGGCAATACTTACTGTTAAATACGAAGAAATACAAAGTAATTTTACTCAATCCAAGTTTGCTTGATCCGTCTTGAAAGTCAGTTACTCAAAAGACAAGAGTTATATTAAAAACAATACAGTTTTGGGGGACATAGTGATAGCACAGAGGGTAGGGTGCTGACTTTTTGTGAACAACTTAATTTCAATGCCCTGCACCTCATATGGTCTCTCAAGCATCCCTGATTCTGGAATGGAGGTCGGAACTCCATATCTTCTCTCGTTTGAGTGAGGTGTGATATTCCAAGCATAGCTCTTTTGATTCCTCTCTTGGAAGACTCAAATAGCTGTTCTGCTTCAGAGGGCCCAGGTCTCTGAGGCTTATCTTAATGCAGGAAGAACAGTGGAGTCAAAGAGATGTCCAGAGTCAGACATTTTCTCCTTTTAGCTATTTTTCGATGCTCTTGAAACCATTTCATGCCACTTCTTCCTCTCTTCGCAGCTCAGGTTTTAGGTCATTCATCATGTTGAGTTCCTCACCTAAGTACACATAATTGTTGCATTCAGAGATGTTTGTTCCATTGAGGTGAATGGGGCCTCTGAACTAGCCCCATTTTTCATGAACATATTTTGTTGAGATTCAATTGTAGACCTATTTTCCACATTCTCAGTGGAACTCAGCCAGCATTGTGCCACTAGTAATATTGGTACTATTAGAACGTTGTCATCAGCCAAGGGGAGGTGGTGTAGTTGCCGACTATCTATCTTCACCCCCATTCCTTCCCACTTAATTGTCCATGGTGCTCTTGAGTTGGCCATGAAAAGTTTCAGAGAAATGTTATCACCCTCAAAACCCTCTCTTTGACATCAACGGTCACTTCCTTGTAAAACGGTGAGAATGATATTATACAGGTTAATGGCACAAAACATGTATGAAATGTAAGCATGACCATAGGAGAGCACCATAGAGCAATGATTCCTATTAGCAAACTTCCCAAATAGTCTCAGAGGAACCAGAAAAAAGTGGTGAGTTGAGTGTGTGGACCCCTGTGCCCTAGATGACCATGCTGGAGAGAAAAGAGAAATCCACAAAACAAGTATGTTGCACCTCCAGTCCCCACAAGCAAGCAAAGACATTTCTGCTTAAGTTTCCCATTACTTGTCCTTGTTTATGTGTTCCTGGCATTACTCTATCTGAACGTAAGTGGAGAGCCCATCACAGATTTCAACATGATGACCTGTGTTGATTGGTTTTGGTTGCATCTAGGGCCTCTGGGGAAATTGAGACCAGAATGCACACATGATTGGCCCTTGATTACACAGCAAGCCCAGGAAATTAGAGAGCCCAGAGATTTTACCTGCTTAGACCGTTAGCTCAGAGCAAGATAGTATTTTTGATATGGAGTTTACGGAAGACTGGTTTATGCAAACAAGCTCCGAATGCTTTTATTAACGGAGTCTTTCTACAACCTTTCCACATCCCCTGCGCCACTGTGTATTCAAGTTAATTTGAAGGTGTCAAACGCCCTGTCTAAAGGAAGCAACAATATGCCCCCCGAACTAGGAATCTATCTCCATCGGAAAGTACACCAGAGTAGACCACTGCTTCCCCCCCCATTTTTCAAATCTAAGCTTCAAGAGATCTCTGTCTATATATATATTTTTGTGTTATTGGTGCAAACAACCTCAAAGAACTACTTCTTGAACTTTCTTTGGAGTATGAATTCATCTGTAATATTCTCAATCCTGCAGTCTTACATTTTTATTTTGTTTTGGGTCACATCCAGCAATGCCTAGGGTTTTCCTGATCTGCACTCAGGAATTACCTCCTGACAGTGCTCGGAGACAATATGGGATGCCGGGATTGAACCTAGGCTACATGGGCCAGCCGCAAGGCAAATGCCCTACCATGTGGCTATCGCCCCGCCCAGTCCTTAACAATTTTTAGACCTCTAATTACACATATAGCGTGTATGAAAACTTATTTATAATTTCCCTGTGCTTAATTTTTTGAGATGACAAATGAGAAAAAGACAAAGATGGTTTCCATCGCAAGATGACCCCGGGATACTTGACGTATAGTGGGAGCCAGATGCAAAACAAGACTGATGTGTGGTGATGTGTATCTTTTAATTTGAGGATCGGTTGGGAAATGAAAGAGGATCTTTGTGGTGAACAAGTGTTAAAGCTACCGCCTTAACCCAAACTCTGGAAACTGGGCAAAATTACTTGATTGTTATTGATGATGTTTAGCTTTTTTTATTTTGAATACTTAGTAAGTGTTCAAAGTTGGGAACAAATGGAAAAAAATGTATATTCTCTCGACCAGTTGCAATATCGATCCATTATGTTTTTTGAAATAATGTGCTTTATATGCAATTAATGTATCAGTATTTAGTCAGAAAATTCGGAGAAGTCATTTTAGGAATCATCAGACTCAGTCCAACATAAGTTAAAGGGAGTTGGTGAAACCATAATACTTTAGCAATGAGAATGAGATTATTTCAAGTAATCTCCACCAAAACCAATCACCTAAAAAAGTGTGCATGTACAGAAGATGTGATTCCTACAAAAGGCTACTGAGTTGAGGAATTATTGTGTTTTATGCCTAGAAAAGCACCTGAACTCTCATGATTGACGGCCAATATTGTGGACCCATTTGCTCAGAGAATGAGCAACAATAGCCTTTCAGTAATTGCCACAGATGTAATTTCGACAAAGAGTTGGAAGATGGGGCAACTTCTACATCCTTTTTATTCATGTATAATACCACACTTCTAAAGAAATATTTATTGTTCAGTCCTCACCTAATTTTAGAGAAACCATTTAAAAGTCTGAAATCTTAACATTGCCCTCACATCTTTTTCCCTAGAAAAAAATGTAGCCTAACATGGGGTGAATTGAAGTGACACTATTTAATTTATTTTTATATAAAACATGTTTTTTCCATGTAGGCAGCTCTGCTTATCAATGTTCCCCTGGTATACAGAAGTAAGAAAGTGACATCATCATAAATAAAATAGCAGTGCTCCAGTATTACTTTAGAACCAACTTCTTTCCGTGATTTTCAGAATGCAGAGTCCTTGCGGCACAAGAGGTAGGTAGCTGCCCATGATTGCTCCTAGATGAAAAACAAAATTGTATCCAATGGTCTCAACTTTCTGATGTCTCTAAGCCTCTGTTCTACTCAGTGAGATTTAAGGAACATGAAGCATTTGAAAATGCAAGTGATAGGGAGCTTGACATAACACTTTACCTTTTTAGCACTCATCCTCCCAGTTGAACTTCCTAGAAACTTGTTTACACAGTACAGTGCAAAACTGTAGTTGTGTCCTCTCTTGGAGGCACATCACTGGGTGTGTATGGGGTGAAAAGTTGGCAGTAAATAGGGCTTTAGTGAAGGATTTGTTGCTGAAATGTAGCTCTGAAACCCAAATATTAGATTAATTCTGCAATCCTCAGTGACTTTAAATTTTTAAGAAATGAAATTGTAAAAATGATCACAAAGGTTGCTCTAAGTTTAGAAAATAAAAATATTTGAATATAGAAAACTTTGTTTGTATTGGCTTCTTTCCTTGTATCTTGAAATGTTCTCTAGTGCCATCACACCTACTTAAAATATTCACCTTTAGAATATAACAGGAAAACAGGGACCAATATCCTCCCCTTGCTAGTGAAGTAAATAATTCAGTTATTTTTTCCATACTGATTTTTCTAGATCACAGCTAGATCAGACAGTGCAAGCAAGTCAGATAAACCCCATTGCCCAATCTAGTTTATTTGGTTAATAGTCTAGCCCATTTGATTTCTATAATTTAGTAAAATTAACAAAATTAACTATATTCCTCCCATAGAGATAAAGAATATATAGTTATTAAGTATTTCTTTCATTTATTGATAAATCCTTACTACTATCTCCCTTTTCTCCATTCTTTCCTCCTCCTGCCCCCATCTGTCTGATACAGATAACGAAGTGGCACCTCCACTAAACTTCAGGAATCAGTAAAACAAAATAAAGTATTTCTGTGGATTAGTTTTGATAGCAATAGCTAGGGTTGTCTATGGGAATTCTGCTGAAGCTGTTTTTTGCTTTACTCGTAAAAGGCCTCTCCAAAGTATGGCTGGGCTACTTAAGGTCAAAAGGATAAATTCAATAATGGCTGGAGCTTAAAAATCACTCTGATCACTCTTCATCACTTGACATCCTGGGTTATTCATCGATTTGCTCCAGCGGGCACCACAGTAACATTTCCATTTGACCCTATCGTGGTGCCAGTTGTGTGTAGCCAAATGGCATCTGCTTGCTTCAGCAATCACTTAAAAAATAGAATAGAATAAAAAAGAACAGCTCACCTGGGAAGGTATAACCCCTGTGGAATCAAGAGGGTGGGCATCACAGAGGGTACACACACACACACACAAACACACTTTGACTTATCTTAGGACCCTCAGACCAGAACAGAATTGAGTAATCTAGTGGTTTTGCTGTTTGGACTGTTACGTTGTTACTCATTTCCACTGCCCAGAAGGAAACTGAATCTTTGGTAGTCCACGAGCCTCATTCTCAGTGACTTGAATATGATTGTGGTATGTGACTGGTCTCCAAAATAGAAGACTTATAGCAGCCTTGGTTCATATGGATAACAGGTAAATACAGGTGCAAACCAGGTCAATGGGGAAGGGAACACGAGACTAGGGAGCAAATAGATAGAGCGAGGTAACGCCGGGACCACTGTCGATAGGTAGCTGCTGTATAGGACACTGTGGATCATTTGCAGAAAGAACTATTGTACTTGAGGATAATCGTTTATAAAGGATGTTGTGCCACAGGTGGCTGTACCGAAAGTGAATCCAGCTCTTCCTCTTCGAGCCAATATACAATTTGATTAAACTTCCAACCCAGGATTTTCTTTCCTGGCACATTACATACCTTCCACACCGTCTCTAGGTTAAATATTTCATCTAACAAGCTAGTTATATTTTTCATGACACTGTGAATAACTACTTATTGATTCTTGATTACATTTATATCGATATAGAATGCCATAAACAATATTACAATGTAATTGATAAAACTATTAGTGCTACTCAATTGTGGATATGGGTAATGATAAATAATAAATAATTTATAGTTATATCAACATGCCTAACTTTAGTCCTCAAGCTAAAATCCATATAGTCATCATCGTATTTTTTTTGCTAAAAGCATGACAGTAATCTTTCAAAAATTTTATTAATCGGCAAAGTACTTGTCTAGTTTTTTCAAAGAATGATCAGCCCTTTTTTACTTATTTTTTACTTTTAAAGTTTTACTTATTTTTCCATTATGCTAAATTTATCTTAGCATGTGCTAGTAATATATAATTTTATATTTCATATGATATGCTATATAATGATATGTTCAATAATATGTGATACTATGAATATATG